>JAAAYG020000003.1:213142-224508 GCA_009936455.2 Tomocerus minor
GTATAATTCCATTGGGAAATGTTGATCCATCTTGATTCTCTCTATGACCCTTGTTTGGTGAATATTAGCATAATATTTAGAGAATAAAACAATAGTAATTAAATACATTGCTGCTACCATCTTCATTAGTGCTTTTGTAGTGGAAAGTAATAATTTTGGAGATGTCTTTCAGCAAAAGAAAATCAAGTGTGGTTGGAGGGAGTGGGAGTTGTTTTACAAGCCCTGCGAAATTGCCCTTTCTTTCTAAAGCCGCCTTAGAGATAGTTTCTCTTATGGTGATCCTGGCCAAGTTGGCCAATTTCATGGGCCCTGTAATTGAGAATGTCATTTCAGTGTGTCTAAAGCGGCACATGTAATGAATGCGAGAACAATGGGAAAGGTAAATCCAACTAAGGGTATCCGAGTTAGAAATAATAGATTCGTATAGTCTTTTATGCTCCTCATATTCCTCTATGTCACTTATGAATAGGCTTTTGGCTATCAGACATTTGCACCTATAGTTATATCTGAGAAGTGTAAGAAGACATTGATTTTTCATAGGGAATATCGAGGAATCTCTGAGAGCTGTTAGAAAAGGGCAGACGTCCTTTGTTTTGTGTGAAGAGCTTCCATGAGTCATCTTTTCAAGGAAAAATTCCAGTATCTCGAAAGCATTTTCTACGACAGCTTGAAAAATCGCATCGTGTCTGTGTAAACAAAACATTTACTTATGTTAGGCATTATAAAAGTTGTTAGATTCTTCTCCTGCAGCAGTGCTCGACTGTTATAACTCTAGAGGAGGTTAGTACCATATGTACCAATGTAATAGTACTACTTATATTACATGCTTCTCATGCCCTAGTCTGGACGAGGATCATGAAAAATATTTATTGTGTAAACACAAGAGTTAGTGAAAGGAAGAAGAAACTACGACTTACCCATAAAAATTAGTTCCTTTTAAGTTCGCTCCGTTGTCCATTAACATGCGAACGATTTCAAAATTTTTGTAGCGGGTGGCAGTGATTAACGGAGTTTCATTTCTTCCGTTTTGTTTACTTTTTCGATTCGGGTTCGCTCCCTTGCTTAATAAAAGTTTGACAATGCTCGGTAAATTCTTTGTGATGGCTGTTGTTAACAAAGTCTCACCCCTAAATCTGACATTCGGATTTATTTTGCCCGAAATAAGAGTTGTCAGTCTGGAAGGGTCGCCATCCTTAATAGCAATGTATGCCTCCCAGGATCCGATGTTATTTCCCATGTCAACAAAATTCAGAGGATTTTACGAAAGTTTCCAGACCTGGAAGAATGGTTTTAGTCCAATAATCTCTTCTGGGATGGTAAAATAAATAGAAATTGTAGTTGCAGTTGATTTTTTGTCGGAAAGGAGAAGTTCATGGAAGACGACAGGGTTTTTTCTGCCTATTATGCGAGTCGTCGCGTCCTGACTATTACATAATATATACCTTAGATATATATAGTAATATATATATATGTGCTATATGGTTATGGTATTAGCGAAGATGGTTTTTTTACAAGCGAGTTTTTATTATAGAGATCACAAAGTGTAGAAAAACAAACTTTGCCCTAGTTGGTGTTAGTTTACATTTACATTCTTGATGTGACTAGAGCCTCTTGAGAATGTCTTTGCTCATGTGTGTTTGGATTGGACAGTGTGTTTCTTGTGTGTCTGTCAGACATACTGTGATTTCTCACTTTGTTCCTTGGCTTCCCTCTGTTTGTTTCTGTCTTATTTTCGAGGAGGAAGGTTACGGTGAGTGTAGTCCTTTCGTGTTATCTCGCCTGCAGTGTACAAAGTTGATAGGATGTGGAATCAGGAGATGTAGAAAAGGGATATAATATTAGTAGGATGGAAATGGTATTAAAATCTCTGTGAGTCTTATGATATTACATTGCCCTGGATGTTGGAATTACACCGGTCACAGTCACATCACAATCGGCTCTTTTTTACTTTAGTTTTAGTTCAGTCACTCCCTAATGTGCTCCTACTGATATACTTTTATTTAGTTAGCTAAGGATCAACGGTGAAACTTCCCATCCTCGGCTGCACTATCAAATATTGAACTGTTTTCTTCACTGTCGTTTGGTGTTGTACATAGCGCTTGTTCTTCTTTGCTCAGTGTATTTTGTTCTTGTAGATAGTAAGTTGAGCAACACATTTAATGTTGATAGAAATACTTGAGTTGTACACTGTACATAAGACAAATCGCTATGCATTCACTAAAATCTGCTGTGCTGGCAATGAAAGCTTGCGAACTACTCCAACATTTCCTCGACACTCACTCTTACAGCTTCGGTGTTGCAAGTGTAACTAGAGAGCAAGGAGTAATTTCCCTTTCCTTACATTCGGTAACTTACAAACAGAGAAGATTATATCTCGGCACTGTGTTTTCCTCCTCACTCACAATGTCTAAAAGGTACATGTGTATATATTGGGAATACTAAATGGGACTTTGCAATACATAATATAACGCTAGCAGACAGGAATTTGTGCATAATATATATTACTTATACATACTGCATACCTATAGTAATTTAGGTGGTCTCAGCAACATCTCCTCCTTTCCTTCCAGCTTCTCATGTATTAAATTTTCTATTTTTAGATTGGAAATCGGGATATGACGATGACTGCGAGGAGGATGAAAAGGGAGAATTTTTAAGGCAGGAATTTCCTCCTCGGAACTAGGGAGCCTTCCTGTCCTGTCCTTCTGCTACCTAATCCACTTTTATTCCTCCGTTTCTTCACCTAGGAGAAAATCCTAGCTATCCCGACATTTAATTCAACATACACTCCGCCACAATCATGTTCCTGTTCCTTCCTTTTGTGAACGTGAACTACAAGAACATCAAAAGATAACTCGGCATACCCTTTCGATTTGCCTACTGCATTCTTGGCTTTCGGCAACTCCACAGCTACCTGTCTTATTGCGTAGGATTTCAAACAACGCTCTCCCGAAAACAATGAGTAAGTTTATTACGTCTTACATTTCCTCTTCATTTTATCCCACAAATCCTCTCAATCTCATCTCTCAACTTACTCTTCTATAGGAAATTAATCCTTTTGGCTGCTCTGGTTTGGAGCATTTGATGAAAGACAGTTTACGTGTAGAAGTTTTCAAATAATTACCTAGACTTTAACAACTAATTTTTCATTTCTTCTTGTCTCTTGCGAAGGACATTTGTGTAGCTATTAAAAAATTACGGTTTTCAATTGAATGATATCTTGTCTTAGTTTATGTTCTACGTGGTGTGATAAAGTTAACGTCAAATGGTGGGGAAACAAAGCTGAAAGACTGTTGGAGCATAGCCAATTGTAAATGAATTTAGGATTTGCAGTTCTAAATGTAAGTAATTGTGGCCCGTAATGTAATTACTTGTCCTGTGTGTGCCACAATCACAATGTTCTTTCGAGAACCATGAACTGAACAATTCATTAGTTGGACTTAGGAATAGGTGCAGCAGAAGAGCGAGAGGTGATTGTTTATTTATTTTCTTACAACCTTTATGTATTTTCAGATCCAGCGCATCATCATCCCGGAGTCTCACTGGGTCCGTTGCCTATTGGGATGGTGGCAGCCCATGGTGCAGGTATGCTTTGTGAGTGTACCACAATACATAAAATATGCAAGGCATATAGCGTCAATAGTAAACATTCTCTTTTAGCACTGCCGGCGCAGTTTTCACTATTAAATGATGTACACACGCGAATGTAGGTTAAAACTGATATGATTAATTATTTACATTGAACAGTGGGTGGACCGGTGGGAATTGGAATCGGAGTGCCCATCATGACAGCGGCTTCAATCGCTCCGCAGCCCCCTCCACAGCAGAAAAAGATGGTATCCCCTGATTCTTCTGACGATGGGAAAGATAAATGCCTCGCTCACAGTTTGAGCCACAGGCCGCCGTCACCGATATCTCCTCATCCATCCCACGGACCTTCTCCGAATCATTTGAATTGGCCAAATCCAATGCTCCCTAATATGCCCGGTATGAGCTATCCAGTAATGGGAATGGGATTACCACCTCCTATGATAGAACCGAATATGCTCTACGGAATAATTAGTGCTGTCAATGGACAAGATATGAACCATGCTCATGGACACACCATTGTCAATGTCCCGAATCCCAACAATAATCCTGCCCTGACAATTCCAACTATTCCCAATACTACAACTCCTACCGCTGGCTCACCGGGTATGAATGTCGGTGTTTCTCCAGCTACTGGCATTCATAATCTTCCTCAGCAACCTCAACAAACAAAAGAAATCATTCACTGTAAATCTTGCACTTTATTCCCGCCAAATCCATCTGCTCCTCCACCGACGACAAGGGAAATACCCCCAGGATGTAGGACGGTCTTTGTTGGAGGATTACCTGAAAATGTTACCGATGAAATAATCAGAGAAATTTTTGAGAGATGTGGAGAAATCACGACTATTCGCATGAGCAAGAAAAACTTTTGCCACATACGCTTCGAACTTGATTCATACGTAGAACATGCTATATATTTGTCAGGGTACAGAGTTCGCATTGGTAGTAACAGTGATGCTGCTAATATTGGAAGACTGCACGTAGATTATGCTCAAGCTAGAGATGACCTTTATGAATGGGAATGCCGACAAAGGCAATTAATGAGAGAGCAACGCCACCGCGTCAGAATTGAACAGGAAAGATTACTTCCGCCTAGTCCTCCTCCTGTCGTCCATTACTCCGAACACGAAGCTCTAAATGTCGCTGAGAAACTCAAAGGTATAGATATACTTTGTCCTTTTACAGATAATTCTCATTTGCATATACACCCGGAAAGGTGAAAGGTCCCACAGATTGATAAGTGTCTTCACCGTCGCTTTCAGATGAAAGTTTTATCAAAGCCGTCCAGGTTTTAATTACGTGGCTAGATCGAGGAGATTGCGTTAAAAGAAATGCAAATACTTTCTATTCCATGATTCAATCTACAAATTCCCATGTTCGTAGACTTTTGAATGAAAAAGCTCAGTATGAAGAAGAATTGCAGAAGGCGAAGGATTTGATGCAACAAAGAATGCAGGGACTGTTAATGCAATGTGAGATTTTCTTCTCTCTTTTGTCAATGCTACTATAATGTGACTGCCAGCTTTGTCCTATATAGTACTAACCGAATGAATACATTCCCTGGTTATATATATATATATTCTGTTCTAAAATTTCAGTCAGCCAAATTGAAAAAGTATTCATTGCAGCGTGCCATAAAAAAGTCTGGGATCATTTTACAAAAGCTCAGAGAAAGAACATTGACAACTGGAGAAAGCAAGCTGCGGTTAGTGTCGTTTTCTCAACGACATCCAGCATTCCTATTTTACATCTTGCTACAATGTGCAATGTACTGAAATCCTCTTCAACTATTTTATGTTACAGGAAATTAAAAATATACAGTTGGAAGAAGCTTTAAACGAAAGAAACGACGAAGAAATGGATTTATCGGATGTTGATTCAGAAACTGAAAATAATGGTTCCTCGTGTGCTAAAAAGAGAAGGCTGGATGATAAAACAGTAAATCAATTGAAGGTATACCTGTAATATAATTTTATATATTACTAGTCTTGCGCTTGACTACTAAAGATAATAGTAATAGTAACCCATATGTAAAGAACCCGTTTTTTAAATCAATATTACTGCAAATGATATTTCAAACCATATCAGAACTTAAAATCGACTACTTATATGCATTATGACATAACTAGCGTAAATTATATGGACCTGTAAATATATTATTTCATTTAATTACGTCTATTTGAATATTCAGACTCTGGCGCATAAAATGATTACTACATAATTGAAGTTTGGTAACAAAAAAATTCTGATTTTGTAGGAGGAGAATGATGCACTACGTTGTCAATTGGAAGCATCAAAAAATGAAGTTGATTTAATAAAAGTCGACTTGAAGACTGAACTGGAGATGAAAGATCAGCAAATTCGTATACTACAACAGGTACCTATATAACAAGATTGAAAAATTGTGTACACACATTTTTTCCATTTTGTATTAGAGTCTGTTGTAACCATATTTATATTTGTTTAGGAAACACATCTTTCATTCTTAAGACATAATACCAATCTATATATTGTTTATTGTAGCAAGTGAAGGAAACGGGAAGATCTCCGAATAAAGGTTTATGCAACGGTGACAGCTCCCTGTCACAAGAAAATCTCAATTCAACTGGCCCATCAATCAATCATAAAGAAAAAGCCAACAAATATTCGCTTCTTACAAATGGTGAAATATCCACAAAAAATAAAGAAATAGTAGACAATTGTGACAGTAGTAGTAGCGTTCGTGCTTTGCAAAACAATCAAGTTGTGATAGATCAGGGAGGAACGGATGAACTTAAGATAAATGAAAATGAAGCACGTTTGATTGCTATTATTTCCACGTTTCTGCATGTTCATCCCTTCGGTGCTAGTCTTGACTATATTTGGTCATATGCACAGAAGGTTGTTCCGACTGTTCGCCCCAATCAACTAGAAGCTTTACTGTACAAGTTTCCATCTCTTTTCAAACAAGAATTATCTGGAGTAGGGGCTACTCTCGAAAGAAAATGGATTTTTGTAGGTTTTTCTTAAAAGTAATGATCTGTAGTTTTCAAAGCAATCTCTTAAAAGCAATACGCATCTCTCAATAAAGCCAGATTACACCAGATTTTCATTTCATAAGTATATAAAATACAAATCGCCAACATCAGTACTAAAAGCGCAACGTGACACATTTCTATATATAATTAGTCTAAAAAGTTACGAAGATCATGTTTCAACATTTAGCAAGTGAGTGCCAAGGAATCTGTTATAGTTTTTTAGCTTAATTTAGCAATCTGTGAGGCAACATAATAATTTATATTATATATAATATTTATACCATCTGTTTTGTTGCAGCAATGTTTGTTTCTTTTGGTATGTAGCTTTCTAAAGGATATTTAGAAAATAGGGTACCTAGAGTATCTACATTTAAGTCGATATACTATTACCGAATATATTTGCCATATTTGTACTTCTGAGCATCATTATTGATATAGATCAATATAGGGACTATGTTACCGTTAGAGAATGGTATATGCTAAATGCTTGTATTTTGTAAGCTTGTTTTGGCTACGATGAATACACCCGAACCTAAAGTACTTATTTCAATAGCTATATAACAAACAAGTAGTGCAGTAGCACATAGTTAACAGTAATAGTTGTATTTTGAAAAGCTGTGCTTTCTTTTTTAAAATGAAATAATGTGATTTTGTGCATTGATTATGCGCTGTGCAATAATGGTTATCTACGATATAGCCCACTAGACGACTACTAGAGATAGTGTAAGTAATATTGTTAGCAATTTGTAGAAAGTTAAGTACAGGTACTTAATGCTGACTGTAGTTATAATATACTATGTTTTAAATCCAACAAGTAGCGGGATAGACAGCGTAGGCCATTAATCGAAGCCAATAAATACTGTAAAAACATATTGATTGTGATGTATCCAGTACTTTTTATTTCCTATAAATAAAAAGTGATTGTGAGTTAGACTGTGTATGCAATGGAAACTATAAATTGCTCTAAAAGTAGATTATGTGCCACTGAAAGTGCTAGCAAGCCAAATGTATCATATAGAATTCTTAGCTAATTACTCACAACTACAACTCTGAAAACAATCGAAATGATGAGTTGAGGGTATACAGTTAATTGTGAACAACAAAATATTTCATTAAGTTAATTCCCACTCACATTGCTACAATGCTAATCAAGTTACCTCAACTATAAATACCATTTAAGCAAATGGATAAACAAATCAATCAAAAAATACACCTACGAAAACCATTGTCACATATGTTAACGAATTACGAGATCGTCTCAATCTAAAAACTTTATGGGGATTCAATTTTGTTAAGGAAGCTCATCTTTACATTATGTTAAAAGATAGCCTAATTAATTCTATTGTTTTTCAGAATACGAAATCACCTAATTGCGTAGCATAAAATTAGCGTTTTTTTCCATTTGAGAAATCATTTGAGAAATCTCTTGTGGTTTGGGATTTCATTGTTTATAATTGAAACTTTTACATTTTACATTCAGTATATAGCAAATCTTGCAAAAGTATATCGTTCTTTGTTAATAAATTGAGACAAACTGTTGAATGAGTTAAAGCCGTTTTCCCTGAAAGGTGCGTAGCTAATATCTGGGCAGCGACATTCACGAATCTCTAATTCGGTATTTTAATACACAGAAAGTGGTTGTATTTTTTCACAAAGAGTATTGTTAAATAATTCAACACACTGCTCTACAAAGATCTCAGTAGTGTTAGTGTGGCAGCAACAGAAAAGCCATATAAAATAGAATGGAAGTGAAGAAGGTGCCATGCTAGACACAATGTAACTACTCAAATCGAGACAGTTGTAGTACGATCTTAAGAATTACATCTATAGGATAATAGTTTGGGTAAAACATACTTTTGTCTGTAAATCATGTTCAAACGGTTACATGACTCGTAAATACGTTTAATACAAATACGTCGGTGAGAATTCACTGTAAATGCAAGTACAATTTGAAAATGTTCATCTTACTCATTAAATAAAAGTATTCATTAGTTCATGCTGGTTGAATATCAACTATACTGTTGTACGCTTGAAATTAGATGACATTTGAATAAAATAATGAGTTACCACATCAAAAAGTATATCAATAGTTCATAAATCGTCATTACATCCCGTACGTAACCCATGCAATTCTATTTACATCGTCTCAAATGTTTACAAAAAAAAATTACTCCTCAACTAAAAATTCGGTTTGGAAAACTGTTTAACTTCGATAATTAAGATATCTGGACACAGTTGGAACTGGGACGTTGAGATTTGCTTTAATTTCGGGAGGTATATTTGGAATTTCACATGCAATTTGGTATAATTTGGTGAGCATTGCTTTGAATCGTCCTTTAAGATATTCCAACTCCTCTTCATTTTCAGCCTATAGATACATAAGTAAATTATTAATTTATAAACGCAGATGATTTAGCAATTCTTTTTCGACAGAATCAAGTACAATATTCATATTTTGATGTACATGTAACTTACTTCGCTGAGATCTTTGGCAGTTAAGGCCATTTTTACAATAATATCCCTCAGGAACTTGACTTCTGTATCCAGTGAGATATCAATTGGTGCAATCGCTTTTACCTGCTGAGAAAGATTTTCTTTTTTGATGGCCATTTCATAATCTGTGGACATATCTTCAGCGAGTGTTCTATCATGTGCATCATCAACGCTGATTAAGCATTTAGAGTGCTCTGATTTCAACCTCATCAATTCTTCCTCTAACTCATCGACAGGTCTCATTTGCATTTCCATCCATAGTTGTCTTTGTACCAAATCTTGAACCACATCCCTGTACTGATTACATTTTCGATGAACCACAGAATTTTCTTCCTCCAAAATTTCTATTGTCATGCGCTTTTTCCGAAATTGCTCATTAAAGCTGTCTAATTTTTTCCTTAATTTTATGTTGTCCTTTGCCATTGTTTCCAGCTGCATAAAATGACAACACATTGCACAATAAAATACTTTAGTTTTAGCATGAGATATTTTTTCTGTGTACTGCTAAACTAGCATCCCAGCAATCTCTGAATATTAATGTCTGTATTAAATTCGTGGTTTTGGTGGGATAAAAGTTTTATAATGGAATAGTCAATATAAGGAGAGAGAAAGTTTGACCTTGAAATAACTGACACATGTCTGTATTACATGTAAGTACATGTTTGGAGCATCTTGTTTTATGACTCTCACTTTCTTTAGATTGCTGTGATGGTAGAGACTTTAAAGTAGCCAATTTGGCATGCAATGGAACTTTTACCTCATTCTGCAACCGAATGTTTGTGCTTATAGCTGACTTTACTGTAGCAGTGAGACACAATTTTCCTGCTTTCTTTACGTTCTCTGCCATTTTTATCATGATTTCTGTGGTATCATTTTTCAACCGTTCCCTGAATAGAATTAGGTTTGTGTCTAATTCATCAAACTTTTCTTCAAATGCCTTTCTTTCTTTTTCTAGTGTATTTACTAATTCGTCCTTCTTAGCAGTTAAATTGTCTTTTTGTATGCGGAATTCTTCAAGTGCTGTAAGCTTTGCTCCTGAAAATTGAATTGTTCACAGAATATGCAAAGTTGCTTATACAATCTCTTAAGGTTTTACACAAATTAGATAGAAAACAAGGATTTCATATCACAAATACATACCAATTTCTATTATGTTTTTTTCTAATTTTAATTTCATTTCTTCAAAATGCCGATCTTTTTCTACTAAGCGTCTTTCGTAGTCTTTGGCGTCATCAGTCCGGGCCTGAAAATACACAGAAGACATTTTATTTTCTGTTTTATATAATAGTAAACGTGTAGCAATAGATCTGAATGTGTTTAATTTCTTTTGTAACAAAAAGAATAAGTAAATCCGATTATTTCAATTATTTGTCCCGACATGTTGTTTGATTTGGTAAAGCAGGATATTTTGTTGTCCCAATGAAATAGCTGTCAATGCTAATTAACGAATTTCGACTTTCTTTTTGTGGCACCTTTTCCACTGTTCTTAGTACGTAAACATAAATAAATCAAAACTTAATGGACAAAACATGTTAATAACACCTTCAAGTTAAGTCAAAGAAGTTGATCAACTTAAACGGGAAGTTATATTATTGTATGCTTGTTGGTTCTGCAGTTTATTATTATTTATTAATGTCTAAACTTTTCCCAATTCGCAACTGACAATGCGTGAGAAAATTCGAATGAATTAAGTGTAGGTATATGATTACTTGAGAAACTCCGTAAAGGCGGTCTTCCAATTCCTTAACATTAGTTTTCTCTTCTGATAAACATCTTTGTAGATGCGCTACTAAATCCTCTTTCTCTTGTTTAGTATCATCGAGTTGAACTTTAAATACTTCATTTTGACTTTCCAAATAATCACATTTTTGTGTCAATCTGCCGAAGTTGATTTGAATAAAAATATAGAACAACATCAGTACATTTGGCACTTTTCAGTACATTTGAAATTGGATATCTTTACTTAGTTGAATGTATACTATTTTATTGTATTGGGATTTACCCTAAGTTGAGGGTCTCCAGTTCTTTTACTCTCAATTCCAGTAAAGCTTTCTCAAACTCAGCTTCATCCTCTTCTTCCTGCAAGGCTAATTTTTTTGCATCTTCTTTTTCTTTTTTCTTTCCTTTTTTCTTCTGTGGAGATTTTCCCATAATGCCAAGTTCCAATTATATTTATACCTTAATAAAATAAATTTACTTTGCTTATCAGTTGATTATGTCGCCCCTAAAAAAGTGCTTTCTCTTTGGTGAAAGTTATAAACGGAG
>JAAAYG020000003.1:224608-235366 GCA_009936455.2 Tomocerus minor
ATCTCATTTGATTTGAATTTTTTGTCGTCACTATAATCAATGACACTTACAAATGAAGTGTATGTACATTATTAAGGGTACCTACTAAATATAAGCAAAAATGCTCGCCTCTAACTGTATACTCATTTATGTGACTTTTGATTATTTGATTCTACACATCATTATCCATTGGACTGTGAGGCTGAACTGAGAAGAGACATTTATATGAAAACATAATATCTCTGTCATAAGATAAGCGAGAGAGTTAATAATAATAATAAGTGCTTTAAGTATGAAACGGTCTGTGTCTCTCGTTGTATACATAACTCAGTTAAAAATTGAGATGTATATCAGAATTCTGTACTTTGCCTAAATGCATATGGTAGTAATACTATGCATAGGTCTAGAAACTTACCATTAATACTCATTCTACGAATTTTTAGTTATTCATGACCCTTAGGATGATAGATTATATAGTAAGATAGACTATAAGTCATATATATATATAAGTCATATATTCATGATTCATTCAAACACATCAAAAAGGCTATAGTTCGTCAAATACAAAAAGTAGTAATTTAATTTTAGGTAGGTATCATCATCTATTATTATTGAAATTGTAGCATTCCATGTACATGTTAAGCCTCCATTATGTAAAAGTATCCTAAAACTGGAAACATTAAAACATTCACGCATGAATATGAGGGAACGACGGGAACTATAAAGCAAAGCTTTGCAAAGGTGTTTTTAGAGTGAGTTAGAAAAATGGAGTAAATGTAAAGGTAAGGTAAGCGTATGAAATAGGTAGAACTGGAAGAGTAAATTAGGAGCACAGACAGACAGAATACAGAAGTTTTCCGTGTTCCCATAAATTCATATAAATAGCAGACTACTACATTGCACAAACACCGCAGAGCACACGGAACAACCGAAGAACGCATTAGGAAAATGAAATTCAAGGAAAATACACCGTCTCATCGAACAAGCCATCTACAACTGCCAGTGGTAGTGAATAGAACAACAGAAAACTACTACGTTGCGATGTTGTTGTTCGGTCGGTCGGTGGACAGGGCACGGGTGTTGGGACGAGTCCAAGTCATGCAGAAATAGGTAGGGAAGGGAGTGGAAACAGATAGGAAAATAATAACAGCATAGAGCGTAGAGGCACACACATCCACGTAATCACTAGAAAAGCAAGAGTCGTTCGTGTCGGTTGTGTAGTGCAGGGACGGACACGATATACATGTAAACGTATGCAATGCATGCATAATGCATACCTACTGATTGTAGGGATCTTTGTATAGAGTACTGTAGTAAGTTATTGCATTGAAATGGGTCACGCACCTTACTGTGTATAAAGTTGGGGGACTGCTGAGGGATACAGTTGGAGGATTCGCGTTCAGTGATGAACTGACTGTGGTTCACGTGACATTCCGTACATTTTAACTGCGTGTTTTTCCAAGCTGAGCATGTAGTCTACGGCTAGGTTGCAAAAGTTGAGAGTTTGACGGCTAGGAATTTTGTAGTGGAAAGAGGGTTTTTCGTGCAACGAACGCGAAAAAGGTGGGGACGAACCGTTCGGGGGCGAGAAGAATCTGCGCATAAGCTGGACAGGTACTTATGATATGATGATAGTGACTTGACTATAATATGGATGGGAAAGCAATGGCCAAGAAAAAGTAAAGGCAGGCCAGCCAGGCCATAGCTGATGCGGAAAATGGCTTCAGCAAAGTTTTTAGAAGAAGCTCTCAGTACAGATGTAGACGAATCGGCGGTGAGTGCTATAGTGGGCTCCTTGGAGACTCAACTCACGACGACCCCTTCAACGGCAGTCCCTCATAGTGTCCTTTTGCATCTTAAGCCTCAAAAAAATGGACCGGAATGTTCCACTGTGACCACGGGTAGTGGACTTGAAAAAAACAAAAATACTGTTGTAGCAAGTAGCACCAGTGGTGGTGGTGGTAGTAGTAGCAGTGTTTGTGGTACTACTACTTCCCGTGGTGTCCTACCTCTGTCAACACCGAATGGCCTACAAAATTGTCGACAAGAAATTTCATCAATTATTTCTCCAGCCGTTATTGGTAAATTGCAGACACATTTGCAACAACAATCGGGGCTGTCGACGCCCACCACAAATAGTTCTTTCAGCGTCAATGCCATTGGAACCACAAGTAAGAAAATTAGTAAGAAGAAAGCGAAGCCCGCCACTGCTGTCCTTCCCGCAATCGGATCAGCATCGGTTAATTCAACTGCTACTACAGTCGTCACATCCGCCTTGTCACCGATGCTGCACCAAACATTGACGGCCAATAGTAATAATAACAATAACAACAATACTAGTAATAATATAAATAATAAAAAAAATAATTCTAAGAAAAAAATAAATAAGAAAGTTAATGCTAATAATAAAAAAACTTCTTCGTCAACCAAAAATATAGGCACTGCAGGGACAACTGCAACTGCATCTCCTCTTACGACAACCAATAATTTATCTTACTCTGGGAATATTATCAACGCTAAGAAAAATTTTCCTGTCGGACCTGGACAAGCTATACGACCAGTCAACAGTGGAAAATCGATTTCAAATATGCCAAGTACTGCGGCGGCCACCAATGCTTCATCGCCGCTTTTGAACAACAACAATAATAGCCCTAATTCTGGGGTGATAAGTCCAGCTCTGCTGCAGGCGGGAGGTTTACCCGCTAGTGGTTATTTATCCTCCTCCGCTGGTACTGTCTCTACAAGTGGAGTATTGCCGAATCATAATATCGTTTCTGTTAAGCCTTCCGTTGTTGTTCAACCTAGTGTTGTGACTTCGGCCACAACGCTGGCCAATGGTTCAATACCTAATAATTATCTTCAGTTTACTACGGGCAGTTTAGTGAACGGAAGTTCCAGTCCCTCCATTATTGCTTCCCCTCAACATCAACAAACACGTGTGATAACTCAAGCGCCAATTGCTAACCCGGTCAGCTTACTTTCTACTTCATCTCCAGTGGGATCCCACCATAGTATCCATCACCCTCCTCCTACCCATTTAGTCAGTTCCACCAATACTAGTAATGTTTTAACAAGTAATTTAAATAGTGGATTTTCTAGTTTAGCAAATTCGAACCATGGTTCACATGTTAACAGTGGAATTACTAATTCTGTTACAACTACAGCCACAAAACTGCCAACTTCGAATTTAATCACTGGTGTTGGTGCTACTACTAATAGTGTGTCACAGGTGACAGCAATGACTGTAAATGTAAACAGTGGGGCTGGAAGTGGGCCGGGTGTTGGGACAGGAGTTGGTGTTACGCAAAGTCAAACTGTTGTTTTGACCAAACCGCCTCCGGCGGGAATGTCTATGACCATGGCTCCTACCCATAATACCACGGTGGTAACTAGCGGTTCCTCTATCCCTGGCCAACAGCCTGCAATCATCAATGCCGCTGGAGGTATTCAAATACTGAACATGAATGCCATGAGAGCTGCAGGGAATCCCCAAGTTGCTGGAGGTGCGAAGACTCTGGCTCCAAGAATGATCATCAATCCTCAGGTTCTTGCGGGTGGCCGAACGGGTCCTGGCGTAAGTTAACTTTGTTTCTCATAATATTATTTAAATATATTACTATTCTTGTCTACTTATTTATTCTTTTACTTGTACTGTTCTATGCCATCAACATCACTTGTATCTTGATCTTTAACTGTCTTACCTTATTTTTAATGACTGTTCCTGATATTCAATTATGGATTTCATTGAACGTCTTATTGTCAATGTTTTGTTGATTGTGGTGGTCCTGGTCCGAAGTATTCCTCATGAGCTTTAGTTTTCTGGTCGAATAGATGGTTGTGTTTTTAGATTGCCTAGAATTTCTTTCGTACAGTGCAGTTACACTGTTACTCACTCACTATTGTCACATCCGTAGTGCAATTGTAGTACTCAAAATCTCAAATAGTTATTTTTGGTTATTCACCTTACCGTACAATGTATACAATTTAATTCTTTTCGTGCCCCACTAAACTATAAAAAATTAAACCCATGTTAATTAATACTGCAGATAAATATTAAAGCTGTAAAAATAGTGTACCAGTTTTATCAGGCTCAATGACTCATTATTACTATTAAATAATGTCCCGCTCTGATGTGAATTTTACTGGGTAAAAACATTTGCCATGTGGTGAGTGGTGTACTTCAATATTAAAACTTACTGAAAACAATGCAAGTTTTGTAATTGTAATAATAATGATGCCAATTAACTCAATTGTGATTGCAATCAAAATAAATTGTAATTAAAGGTTAGTAGCCTGCAAATTGTAGATAGAATATACAATGTTTGTTTGCCAGATTTTGTTCTGGTTAGCCCTGAATGTGACTTCCTTAAGGAAAGGGAGTTCAGGAAAAGTTTTAGCCAGGAGGTTTATTTAATATTCTGAAGCAGTGTTAAATAAAAAAGAATTGAACAGCAAAAGGCGCCCTTCGCCATGCACGACCCATTTGGGGGTCTTTCTTTTAGCCGGATCCTTCAAAGTGCAAAAATCGGATGCCTGCTTAAGTTAAAAGTTAGGGAATATTAATTTCCAAATATTACTCTTGAAATTGCAATAGTTAGTCGATGGAGTAATCCATTCAGTCAGCGTATATTGAATTGTTTAATCGATCGTATTGTAAATATACATTGTGGCCAGCACAAAAGCCTGGTTTAATTAATTATGGAGTCATCGGCATTGCCTTGTTTAAACAGCAACTAGCAAGCAAAGACTATAGAATGTATCATTAAAGGTTTCTACACAAAGTAAAATACTCAAACATAATGGACATTGTCGTATATTTTTTGTGAAACGAAGTAGCAGTCGAAACTCAACCATTATAATTTTTTATGTGGCAAGCTAGGAGCGGAATAAATAACTATCAAAATGCAATGCAATGCCATAATTTTCAACTTTAGTTTCCGTTTTGTTAGCAATTTCAATATGAAGCTTGGCAGTTATTTAGTTTTGACGATATAAGTTGGTAATCGTAAGAATTTTGATAGAAGAAAGTCGAGTGAAAGTAAGGAAAGCAAAATGTATTACTTGTGCAATGTATTGCAATGCAATTGCACCAAGACAGACTTGTTCATTGTTCACATTAGGTTTTCTTTGTCGTTGAATGGACAGCTTATTATTATTAAATCGGAATTTAGTTTACAGTTCAAGCTTTATCTTCAAACTCTTTTTAAAATGGCAGTATGTGAAGGTATCGTGCAATGAAGGTTCTATCTTCTATTTTTCTGTATAAAAAAATTGGAAGGAGATAAAACTGAATCCCTTAAAAGAAAAGGAGGGCGTTATTTCTTCCATGTTTGTATTGAAATAATTTGGATGTAATTTAGTTGTCGTAAACTATTTGCTCACGTAGTTTGGTTTGTTTTTTTGCATATTCACATTTAAAAATTGTAATTCTGTACAAAAATGATATTTGATACATTTAGTGTTAGAGTACAAAATGAATGTACGAGAACATGTAATAGAAACGCTTTTCGTTTGTTTGTTTCTAAACTGTGTTAGGTTCACGATTGTGAGTCTGAGTTCTCAGAATTAATTCAAAGTTGTAAACATGAGTCTGAAGGTGTCGATGATGATAATGACGGTGATAAGACTCAAAACAGTCCTAAGAACAACCAAAGTGAAAGTCTCGATAAGAAAGCGGATGAGGATGCAATGGATGATCATGTGCCTCTTGAATCCTGTGTTAATGAACAAGAGTCAGCACCTTGTATTTTACCCACTGTACCTTCTAAAAAACCCGTCCTTGAATCCAAAGCTTCTAATCCCGTAAATATTAGTAGTAGTAGTAGTGAAAGTAGTGAGAAAGATTCATCAACGGCAGTACCTGAAGATAGTAATTTCGAGTCACAGGAAAGTACAATAGTAAAAGAATCATCGCCAGTACCATCTCCATCATTTCCTGCAGATTTTGACCCTGATATAATATTTCTGAGAGCAATTACTCATACCGGTAGTGACAAATGTGTTCAAACTGAAAATAAATTGACTGAAAGTGAGTCTAAAGGAGGGGAAAAATGTATTCTCAACACGAATGATGATAAAAAAGTTAGTGATAGTAAACGTAGTGACAATCAACCAAAGTTACTTAGTAAAGATAGAAAGGAGGAGGAGGAGAAAGGAGAAGTTAATAGTGATAGTATTAGCATAGACAATTGTGAAAGAAGTGATAAGCCGCAATCGCCAGATGAAATCAGCAATCAACAGGTAGATCCTAATGACAAAGAGCACAGCACGGATGTTGTAGCAAAGAACAGTGAAAGTAGTGATTCAGCAATAACCTACCGTAACATTACGAATTTGGAATGCAATCGTACCGCAGAGCGTGAAAAAGAAAATCCTGAACTAGTTTCTTGCAGACCACAACAAACGGGTAATCAATCTGTGGTTTCAAGTCAGCCTTCAGCAATTCAATCCCAAACACGTGCTCCTCCTTACGCTGCTGCATCAGCAGCACCGGTTATTTGTTACACTCAAACTTCTGCCTCGTCGAATCCGATGAACAATCCGAGCCACTCTCATTCGCACACAAATCTATCGGGACATCCACATATTCGCATGCCGTCTCAGAATCATCCAGTCAATCAAAATCCAAATCCTTATTCACAACAGCTTCAAGTTCGGGTTCCTCCCATTCACCACCAGCCAACGACTAACCCCCAACCAAGTCATCAGACTGTTCTTCAGAGTCCTACGTACAAAAACGACGGTCTTAGTCATAATCAAACTATGCCAAGAGAGTACAAAAATCCTACTAGCCAAAAGTGTTTCACCACAGATGCTCAATTACATTCACAGTTTTTACAATATCAACAGCACCATCCGATACCTGGCCAAGTTCAGCCACCACCTCCTCAGCATATGTCTGTAATTCCAAGTAATGTTCCTCGCCCCACTCTTCCCGCAGTTGGCCACCACCAACAACAACAACAACAACCCCAGCCCCTTGAGTCGAAACAGTATTCTCAATCTCAATATTATCCTTATAATAATGAGTCGGGAGCGGGAGGAGGGCAACAACAGCAACATGCGTTTAGAGCCAAAGCCCCTGCCCCTAACCCGGCCTACAGAATGTCCCAACCACAACAATTCCCCTATCCAATGCCAAATAATCCTTTAAATCCTAATGCCCAGTCTGTGTACATTTCTCCGAGTTCCTGTAGCGTACCAGTTTCCCCACAAGGACCAAATTCAAATTTTATTCGTACTCCTCAATCCGTCCCGCCAATTTCTCCGGACTGTGCGTACTCGTCGTCGGCTATTGGAAATTATAGTAATAGTGGAAGTGTTCCTAAGCATCCTTATGGCCAGATCCCGGTGCCTTCCCAACCTCATTCGACAGCGTCCGCATCTCTAAGATCTCATGTAACCAATCCTACGTATGATCTTCATCATAATTCGTATTCTCATCATCATGCTCACCAATCATCACCTACTCGGCCTACAGCTCCCAGTCAATTAGCATCTCCGACTTCTTATCACAGTCCTCAGAATGCATGGATGTCCATTGCTCAATCTCCGCCCAGTAAACATCCTACCGTCAGTCCGACGGCGTTGAGGAGTCCTCGAGAAAGTTCCCCGAACCGACATGCTGTAGGCTCACAACAGATCATATCTGTTCCGCAGCAGAGATTTTTCCCGCCTCATAACCCGTACTATCCATCGCAATCTCAACAAAGTCGTCCGCAACTTTCTCCGACGGCTACTCACCCAACAAGTTACCCTAGTCAGGGTGGCTATCCTCCCTATGCAATGTCTAGCCAAAACCGAGCTCCTCTTCAAAGTAACCAAAGGTATGCAATACCAGGAGGACCAAGGCCTACTAATCAGTCTCCTACTAATCCGTCGATGTATCCTCATGCCCAATATCACAGTTCAAATCCAAGTCTAGGTGGAAGTCCGAACCAGTCAGTGATCCGTCCGGCAATTCAAAACATATCTAGTAGCAGCAGCAGTCAATCGGGAAGTTTAAACATTTCAAACTATGCTCAACATTATAAGAATGATAGAGTCCCTCCTCCTAGTGGACAGGGCCAGCAGAGTCAGTATTATCATAATCAGTCAACTAGTAGTAGTGGAGGTAGTTGTAATAATAGTAATAATAATAATAATAGTAGTAGTGGTAATAATAATAACAATAATAATGGTGCTGGCTCCTCAATTGTTCCTTATGGTACTAATCCTGTAGTTTGTAGAGTGACGCCTCAAAGGGTTCATTATGAACAACAAGGCAATAATAATAATAGTGGGTCAGGTTCAGGGAATTATCCAATGACCTCTATTCCCACCCCAGTCGCTGCCTACTCGACGGCTAATAGTAATAATAATAATAATAATAGTGGTACTGGTAATGTAGGTAGTAGTTGTAGTAGGGGTGAAAGTGGTGAAAGTTTTTTCGTTGATCAGTCGCTAGTTGCTCCTCGGACTTATAGCTCCTGTGCTCAGACCCCTCCTCAGCCCAGTCCCAATCTATCTTCTCCTCAAGAGCGCATTGTTCATTCCATGAGAGGGAGACCAGGACCGTTTGAGGGAGACGGGTACGAACAATCATACGACTCGTATGTCGGGTTCGGATCAAGTTGCCAGTACGATGAATCGATGAGGACAATGAGGACGGTACGTATTTTTAAGTTTTTGGAGACTAATGGATGTGCTTTGTATGTGTTGTGCAGCAAATCACTCTGCAAGCTTTGCCGGGGCTTCCGCCAGGGACACAGGGTCATCATCTCCTCGTTAAGACGGAGAATGGGCAATACCAACTTCTGAGAGTTGGGATGCCGCCACCGACACCCACTGCCGCAACTGGCACTCCTGTTGTCCCTACCACTGCTGCGACTTCCACGTCCATGTCCATCGCACCGCAGTTGTCCACCCCTTCCTCTCTGATGACCACTCTCTCCTCCTCCTCCTCCTCGAATCACTTGAACACATCGATCCCCTCCATCGCCAACCTTTCTAGTTCTAGCCATCCAATGTCCTCGTCGCCTCTAGTATCTTCTTCTATTGTAACGACCTCGACTCCGAGTCATAGTTTTATTAACACGATGAGCTCGCCTAGTAGTGGCGGCACGACCAGTCCTCACACCTTGACTCCACAACAACATCACCTCACTCTCCAACAACAACAATCGATAGTCAACCCGGTGTCTACAGTTGTCGTGTCCACTTCCGGCGTCTCTCCTTCCATCATAACCAATGTGAATATGAGCAACAGTAGACCTATCGCTTCCTCGACTGTCTCTTCTCACACTTCCATCCCTAATAATCCAAGTATGAGCGCGAGTCCGAATACCACAACGTATCGACTTCAAAATGTTCCATCAGTCCCGCCCACTACTACCACCAGCAATGTCGTAAGTTCAGCAAATTCTTCATTTCTTCAACTTCTTCATGAGTTTGGTCAGTGACTCATTGGCCACTTGACCAGGGATCACATCACACGATATTCATTAAAACACAGAGATGATTCTACAAAATGATATCAACATCATCAGCCACAAAGGGATCCACGACGTTTTCTTTCGCAGTTTTTGGGCGATGCCTATATCATTTATTTTATTTAGATTTAACCTTGTTCGTTCACTTTTTGGTTTGATTTGAATTTTGGTTGATTTTGATGGGGATGGGATTGAGTTTGTTTTACGGGTTTTCGTTTTTTGTATGTCTTTTCATTGGAAAACTTGTTTTTCTGATATCATCGCCCATTCCTTATGTACGGAGAGCTTCTTTTTCGTCTAACCCTTACTACTTTTACTCGTTCTTAGTTTTTAGTACCTATATTATGCTCTCTATCTCTCTCTCTAACCGGATAATTTTAGAGAGTTTTTTGTAAACTAGATCATAGAGTGTCATCATCAATATCAAAAGGCATCCGTCGTGTACAAAAATCTACAATTCCTTAAATGATGCTTTCTTCATCCCAATTTGTATTGTTGCCTTGATTGTTGCTTTCGATGTTGCATGCATATTTGAGCTATTTGTTAAAGAGCACTTGATCGTCTTCAGTCCTTGTCTTTTGTTTTTCTTTGTCATCTGTCTTGTTCTTGTCTGACTTGTTCATTTTATTTTAGTTTTGTCCTTTCTTGTCCATTGTGTTTTGTGTTAATTGTGCATTTTTTGGAATGATTTATTGAATGGAATGATATGGAATGAATCTTTGTACTGAATGAAAAGTTAGATTTCTAGGATTAGTTTTAAAATTATACACTTACAAGCAGTTGTACCGAATGCGGTCAGAAACTATATTGTTTTTGGTGGAGTCAATTTGCATCCAACTCAATTAACCATTTATTAATAACGTTTCACTACTTTAATCATAATTTGACTGGCTGTGCCTTTTAAGTCCACTAAAGAATTTACCTATACCTTTTTTATCAGTTTGTAGTTGTTCTTTTAGCTAAATAAATGTTTGTTCTTATATCAATGTTTAACTGAAAAGTTTCTCAAGTTCCATAATATAAGAATGTGAACTTTTTTTTTGTGTTTTTATAATTAACTCAATTGCTGAAGAACAATGCGCGGATTTTGTTCCATTATAATTTAAAATGCATAAAACAGCATGTAAAATTATAAAAACAACTATTAACTTATAATTATTATTTATAAGACAGATAATTTGCTGGGTTGATGTTTTTGCTGCTATTGTTGTCTGACGTCTATGTATGTGAAAGCACGTAAAACTCACTCAACTCGTCCACCAAAAGCGTAAAAAATATTGATCGTTACAAATTGTATTTTGAAAAAAAA
>JAAAYG020000003.1:268381-285406 GCA_009936455.2 Tomocerus minor
GAGAGAGAGATTAGTAGATCAACTTTTCCTTCTATAGCTACCTCATTCACTAATGGTTTGTAAAACTCACTTAAGATTCACATATCACATCCTGGAAAAATAATTCATAGCCTAACATCCCTATCAACAATTACTACTACTTACTATCAAGGTTAAATGCACTTGTAATGTAAAACATTGCACACATTATAATTACTTTGAACATCAATGTTTCTTTTACGTATCATTTTCCGACTCTATTATTTCTAATATTCCAATAGATAATAGTTACTAACTACTATATATATAAGTGTAGATATAATATGTTTGCTACAGTAGAGCGTGAATTATAAATGATGAATCTCAATTGAAAAAAACAGAGCTAATGTATTGGACTCTTGAATGACTGAAACGTAACTAATAGCTCTCTTAAAAATTCTCATTGGGTGATTCTTTTGAATTATTTGTGGCTAAAGAGTAAGAATGGCAGAATAAAATAGATAGATCATCATAATTATCAAAAGAGGTAAGTAGCCGAGAGATTTTAGCATTTTGAAATCGTTGAGGAAGATATGCGCAGATTTTTAATGTGGTGCGTAGTAGCATCGACCCGATTAGCGAGTAAGTAATAGATTGCAGGAACACTGATGTGAATCCTGATGGGATGAGAATAAAAAAATAGTGAGAAATGTACATGTAGTTTTTAGAGTATAGAGCGACGCTGATATAACAGATAAAGATCTCAGTGATTTTTCCTGCCGCTTGCTTATAGAGATATTACTTCCCGACAGAGAGTGCGTTTTGTTTTCGTTATGTTGCGTAAAGTTGAGCTATTAAGGTGCGAAGTGCGAAGGAGGTGGAGACTAATGAATGGACTAACCGGAACGAATGAGACTTTTCGCATATACTCAACTGAGAAGAGTCAGAGAGACTTGTTGAAGACGGGAAATCATAACAAAATAAAATCTACCTACCTATAATATCATACCTTGTTTCTTTTCAGATTTTATACACATAGCTACTGGTTCTAAGTTCTAACACATCACATCTAGAGTGTACTTTCAAGATATTATATTAGTTTATCTGTATGAGAAGAGAGGTTATATAATTTCTATCTTACAGAGCAACAATGCAAAGCATAATAATGGATCCTGTCCTCTTTATTTAATTTACTTTATGCCCTTGTCAGAGTTTTGAAATGATTAGGAGTAGTTATGAGTCTACGTGCTGCTTTGATATTTTGATATGCTATGCCAGAGCATATCAAAGTGTTTTAGCCTCGGCTACGACTAAAATAATGTAAGACTTCTCCTTATCTACGAGCCCGAAGCTCTAATTTAAATCACAGTGAGTTACGGCTTTTGATTAAACAGATGGATAGGAAAATATAGTATCTATACAGGCTAATATATGGGTTTTGTTAAGCAATATTGAGTTGAGAACTCTTGTGTGTGCTTTGGTGAGACAGAGATGAGTTGCTCTTGATCTATTGTATACTTACTTTCTAAGTAGACACAATAGTAGACAACAATACAATTTCAAATACCCCAATATATATGTGGCCGCTATTGAATTTTTCTCTGTGATGTCAGATTTTCCTTTAGGTTCAGCTTCCTTGCCTTCCCATTCCGATTTAAAGAGATGATGGGATGAAAAGTTGGGAAAAGAGAATAGGCATTGTTTTCATCACAGGATCGATAACTCAACTGAATTGAGAAAATCTATTTTTGTCAAAGACAGAGCATTGTGATTTGACAATTTTATACTATAATATATTTTGTACTTATAAACATCTAGACAGTTTTACTATATATGAGTATAAGTAGCTTAAGCTATTTACTAGTAGTACCTACTAAAATATGTTGACGACGATTCTCTGTGGACTTGTATCGATATGGAATTGAATTTGTAGTGAGTGATTTGATTATGAGAAAGCTAAATAAGTTGGTAGTTGAGAGCTAAAGGTTAGAGATGTGTAGGGAATTTGGCTCTTTTCAAAAGAGTGCCTAAACAAAAGCAGTAGGAATGGAGTCGAGTTGTAAAAGAATGGATTTTAAGATGGGAGAGAGAGAGAGAGAGAGAGAGAGACGAAGTGAGTGAGTGTCTGATAATATGTTGGTTGGTTAGAGAGCGAGGAAGTGAAAGCATTGAATTTTTGTTAGATGGGGAAATATTATAGTAGAATGTAATATGTATGGATGGATGAGAATTTTTGGCATTTGGAGACTGATGGTGATTTTTTGACAGAAGAGGTGGCACATGGGGAAGAAATTTTTCGAGTGTAATAAATTGTTGGCAGCTGAGACTCGTGAAAGACACTATCAGAGCTATTCGACTTTCTATTGAAAGACTTATCTGGGGGAGCAGATTGAATATATTTCATATGATGTTTCAGAAAAATCAAGTTCTTATCATCAGGATGGCAGGCTTTCTGCCAGTGTTTTCTCTCTTCGAAAAAGTGTCTTGGATGAAAAATCTGCGAGCAATCGAGTGTGGATATCAATGGCAAACACCAAACATAAATTTCGTGTACACTTTCTCATACATGCTACGATACTTACTTTACTTATATACAATGGCTAAACACCTACATATATGTCGTTGTTAACGTTAAACTCTATCGTATCACCGTAAGTCAAAGCGAAAAAAAAAGCAAAGACAGATATATCTACAGCCACTAAGGCTCTAACTCCCATTCTTAGCTCCTTTTTTCATATTTCCCCTTATAGATTCCATTACAATGTATTTTCTATAGTGTGTGTGTGAGGGGTGACTATAATGGAGAGAGGTTGTAGTTGAGTAAAAGATGAGGAGACCTTTTGACTACGTCCCTGATGCTGATACTAGAAAATACAGTAATGCAATGTTCACATCTTCTCATCCAACTCTTCTTCCCTACTATCATATTAAATATAGTGAATGTGCATCTCTCATGCAATTACGCCTCATTGTGCTGAACCTCTTCACTGAAAATACGATAAGAGCCTTATAGTAAATAGCAAATGCGAATATTGCAACGTACATCCATGATAATAATATATTACACTCTTTTATATATCACTAGGTAGGTGTTAGCTCTAATATCGAATTTTATCATTGCCAATATAACTTGTGTGTTTGTGTATTTAGATAGGAAGGTAAATATTATGTGCTTGCGAGTATCTAAGAAACTTATATAGTAGTACAGCTAATATTGCATGTATAATATGTCTAGTGGTGGTTACTTGTAACTGTAAATGTAATGCAACTATCAGATAAGTAAAAGGTAAGTCGAGTGAGACGACAGAAACAACCATATTCACATTCATGTTTGATATTCATGTATTAGCTTTTATTTGCACACTAAATAATAGTGTGCTCCTATACACAAAGAAACATATTTTAGTTGACACTTTATATTTCTTTTTCTTATATCAGTTAGTAGATGCCCAATATTAGGTTATATATAGCTACAACCTATATGAGGCTATGACCAACTACATATACACATTAGATCCCATTCCATTAGATATCGAGTCATTTTCATTTTTCGTTATTTTCCTCCTACCATCAGATAAATGGGCAATGTTTGGTGAATGTACTTTACAGTCTGTGTGTAAATAGTCAAATCCATATCTACATTGTTCTATGTGTCTACGTGTATAATCGGTGAGACTACGTACGTTCTAGTGCTAGTAAACTATTTATTTAGTAATAACTGGACATGGCACGCGGGACTCGTAGCCCGAAATAAATAAACCCGTAACTTACGTCCTAAAACACTGTAGAAAAATTCATAATGGGAAAAATTCATAAGAGCTAGTAAATATATGCTAGCTAGCCTATCGCTTAGCATTCAACTCACCACTTTCCTATCGCTCTATAATCTCTATCACAAACCTATAAGTTACTATTATAAAGGAAAAAGAAGGCCATAAGCCATAGGTTTAGTCGGGAGGGAAGCCTAGACAAACAAATATATATATAAAGTTGCATGCAACGAGCAAAAATTTGACATTAAATCCGCAACTAATTCCATATCATTCGATAAAGTGGGCTGGAGTGGTAAAGTCAGATTGGCAAGGGAAGCCAAGTCTACATCAAGATAAAATTCAACTCACAATATACTGTGGATGGAATTAAAAGTTCGGAAAAGCCTCCTTCTGCATATCTTTGTGTACATTAGCAACATTTCACATTCATGCATCATGCACGACCCTACATACTCTGCATAAACTACACACATCAACATAATACTCATAAATTGCTGCAACTATTCTACTACCTCTCTCTCTCTCTCTCTGCACCTTACACTTTTTTTATTTGAATAAATACCTATTAATGTATTACTCCCGATGACATTTTTATAGCAAAGCCTTTTTTCAAACTCTACTACAACAAAGTACATTTATAAATTACCCTAAACTCCTTTATCATTTTTTCTCTGTTAGAAAAAAGAGGTAACCTGCCTTGCTGTTCAATAATATCAGAAAAAAAGTGTTAGGTGCCTACTTGATATTGATTTTAATATTTATTATTCCATTTTGTTCCCAAATAGGTATTAATGCTCCGTTGAATTAAGTTGATACACATCGATATGCATATAGATATATTAATTAGCTTTATTGACAATAAAGAACAAATAGTACACAAGTTTATACACACACAATTTACCTGTGTAAAGAAGAATAGAGACTATACTATACATTCACTCAAGCTTTTTGTTTGTATGCATTTTATTCTGTGTATGATCCAGACGAGCATTGTAAAATAAGGATGAGTACAACTAGAAACTTTAGTGCAAGTAATTTCGAAAAGAAACCAAGCCATGTTTGGGGATTGTCCACTTACCAAATAATTCAGGGATGGAAAACAGTAGACAATCATGTCATTCTAAATTTTTCACAAGATTTCTCTTGCCTCTAATCAATTTCATTCTCACACATGCATGCATTTTACTATTTCAGATAGTTTCTACTAGGGAGTTCATGGACAAGCCAATTGGAGTAGGCCTCTGATGACGACTTTTCTGATACATATATGATTATCATGGAAATTATTGGAAACATAAAGTACATACTGAGAAAACAAAGTACACAGAAAAAAACAATTTGATTAGTTGGGCAAACATGGTTCATTTATAGATTAGCTCCTTTACATCTGATATTTTCCATTTGCTAATTTTGCATTCTGTCTGCAAAATACACGACTTGGTTCCTTTGATTATTCATTTGATGGAACTTTTGAGCAGAGGTACATGATTTGTGTATTAAACAATGGACAAATGTAAGTCTAGAGAAAGAAAAGCAATTTCTCTGTAGTCTATAAATGTATTGTCTACATTGCGAAAAAAATTTGCGGACAGCGTAGTTGATTAAGGCAACTAGTCTGTGTGTCGCCCATTAGTAACTTATTACAAAAGTTCATTGTAGTTTTAAAAGGGATGGAAACAATTGAGTCAATTGCTGTTCAATATGAAATCAAATCATGATTCCTGAGTTGGGAATTGAATCTAGGATGGAAATTAATTGTTAAGGCACTGTTCTATGAATTGAACGCTCCTTGTTTTGAATGGACATTATTATTTATGATGTGACCTACAGTTGACACGACAGGAGGAGAGGAAGGGAACAAAACAACAACGCAGTGAAATGCCCATATCCCCCCAACCCTCATCGAACCAAGGAAATCAAATCCATAAAGAGCTGTTATGTAAAGTTGTTGTGCCAAGGCACAGACACACACACATAGGACATGGAAATATTAAAAGACATGGTGCAGCATTAGGACACACAACTAAGAGGATATTATGTGATAATGAGAAAAAGATTCTAGATAGAGAATAGAACTGCGTGGATTATCGAAAGCAGCGGTTGATTCTGATAAGGAAGGCAGGAAGGAGAGAGCTGATAATGAGTCTCTTAACTATTATAATGTCCATGAAGCTCATGTTCGTTGTACATTCGTGAATTAGCCCTCCGCATTTCTCACTTCACTAACCACTTCATTTTTTTGTCGATAATTTCATTTATAAGTGCCTACATGGTAGTTAAATAAGTCACCTATTACTAAATACCTATAATAATAATGCCTAGAGCTGGATATTAATTGCTAGTAATGGATATATGCAGAGACTATCTCGTTTCATTTTATTTGGTTTATTTTATTATGATGGTGATAAGGTTGAGTTGAGAAAACCCTATCCTGCAATAATTCATCATCACTGCACTCATTTCTATGCGTGTAAACATTTTTCAATGGTTTTATTGTGGCTGTTGTTAACGATGATAGCCTCAGAATCACATCCACATCATATCGCCTCCTTAAAATAATATCCCTATCAATAGCGTAGGAGAGAGCCTTTACTTTCGTTTAATTTATTTAGTTCAACTTTTATCGTATATTTTACTATCATTATCCATTTCTAGGAATTATTGTTGTCTTTTATGAGACGAATGTGGTCATTGCATGCAATCCAGTTTAAGTTGCCATATCTAAATCTCACTCTCCCTCCATTACTCCAATTAAATAGTGTAGAGGTACGTTCTGGACAAAGTATTGGCTTGTATTATCCTTATCACAAGCCAAAACTTACATTGCATTACTACTTTGTGTATTTACATATTTTCTATTTGCACTTCTACTTACGTTGCACCATTTTACATGGCTATATTTACCTGGAACGACACTGCCATGCAGTTACTATTATTTGCTCCGATAGATATCCTCTCTATCCAAAGATAAAATGTATCTGCCTGACTTGAACCTTAGTATTGACTGATAGCAAGAGAGAAAAGTAAACTAATAACGTCCACACTGTACAGAGCTCTTTGTTATGTATGCTACAACACCATATCTCATCCTAGCGAATGTATGTGATTTAAGCAATATACTTTTACTGGAGTTTATAGGCTTCCTGATGTAAAACCATAGATGAAAGCATCTTGCACATACAAAAACGAATATTCTGCTTTTAAGGGGGACAGAATTCCCATCTCTAAATGAAGTGACAAGCGGCCAAGAAAAAGTGCGTGCTTTTATTACCATATTTTGACAAGATTTTCGATAAAGGTATGTCAGTGTACTGTAAATCAGTCACAGTTGGGATCTGCAGCCACTATTGATTTAAGGTATACTCGTATATCTTGCTATATGGTTCACTCATGTTAATGTCTCGTAGTTTCTGAGCAAAGAAAGAGGAGGAAAAACTTAAAGCGAGGCGCATTAAGTCACATCTCATATCTCTCGGGGATTATCAGTTGACAAGTTTCCACATGCAGCTTCTGCTCCAATATTTATCTACTTTTGAATGTAACTCTAATGCAAACAAGCGAAATCCTCAGAGAAATACAAAAGAGCATTTTCCTTATCTTGGCTAATATGATGAAACTTTGAAAGACATCACATTTAATCATCAATGACTTTTAAAACCATTTTCTAATCATATTATTATTGTCAATGTTTTTATAAAAAAAAATTGTTGAAATGAGGTAAAAAATTGTTTTCCAAAATAATTATGACGCATTTCACACCTAGAGGCCCCATTTAAAAATTTCGATATATATCTGACTCATCGTTTAAACATTCCTATTTATTTCGAAATAATATTGAGTTAATAGAGTAATGAATTGGCGAGGCGAGCAAATCGGTTGATTTAGCCAAATTTTGCTCCATTTGCACATGTAAATGTTCAGTTAATGTATACAGTTCATTATACATTGTTATCAGGTTGTTTAATCTCCAAGTTTCATTGCTACTATAATGGAAAAATGGTTAATCTGAATATAAATGTATGAATTGATGATAGTTATGGATCTTGTGCTATGATTTTCATATCGAGAGACTATGTCATCAGCACTGTGGACTAAGAAGTCAGATAAAATAGGTTATGCATTATTTAATGGTGTTCAAACTTCAAAGAACGTGAAAAAAATGGACACGGGATCACTGGCTGTTCACCTCGACTTTACTCTCTTGTTTCTTGAGCCTAAAAATACATTTGCTTAGAAAGGTTCTGAAGAGTAGATATAAGCAGATATAAAATCCTTGATTATTGATTACATTCCAAGTAACGATAAGCACCTCATAATGCACTATAGTACTATAGATACGGTGCTAGATGAGTAAGATGAGTTAGTGAGTTATTAGCTCTGGGTATTATAATAGCTGGCATATACTTATTTACATAAAACTGAGATTTGTCTCCGTGGATTGGATTGAATTTGCGTCGTTTCAACATGCACTTTGTCTGTGCCAAAAATGCCCTTTGCCTTGCCTTGGTCTTCGACAGGATAATTTCCACGTTTCGAGATAACAAAAGTCGTGTTACTTTACATGCATGTACATACTGTTAAATGTACGAGAGCTCTAAGCTGTAATGTTTAATAAATGTTGAGTGGTTCTCTGTACATATAAAGAAGAGTCTGAGTGAATCAAATAAAAGGGGGATAGATGACCACAGTCAAAGTAAGGATGCAATCTATGTACGTATTAATGTGAGTGATGTAGTCACCACAACTCTGCTGGTTCATTTAGTGACAGAGATAATGGTGACAGCGATTTCATGTGATTAAATACTTGAACTATTTATATGTTTTGTGGAGTTTGGGAGTGTGGTGTCGATGACTTGGCTGTTTAGTTTAGCCTTTGCTTGCTTCAGCTTTGTCGGTTAAATGAAAGGGAGTCCGTCTTACATGCATGCATCACTCTGTCGACAATGTTGCAATAGAACTCTCATTTCAAGGATCATTTTCCTCAACTAACTCGCTCTTCAGATTGAATTAAAGGAGCAATTTGTGTAGAGAAAACTGATAAGAAGGCGGAACACCCTGTGTACGGCTCGCTTGATTTGTTTAGCTATTTAGCATTGGGCTTGTAATTGTACCCATCCTGCCCATAGCTAAGAAACCAGGTGCCGAGCCTTCCTTTGCCACAACTAACTAACTAGCTAACTTACTATTGTGTGCACACGGCCAACAGGACAATAAGTAAACGAATAATATATCTCTCAATCTACAGCTATACTACTTATATATATATTGATATACTTATATATATAAAGAGTGTGTGTAGACATATAAGATGTCCAATTTAACATTGCCAACTAAGTTGACTTGTCAGTCAAGCTCCTTTTGATTAAAATGGAATGAAGACCATGTCTAGTGTCTTAGTTTGGTTTTCATCTGACGAGAATTTGTCTGCAGTTTACGAAGGAGAACTATGTTCTCGCTCTTGTTCTCTGCTTACAACAGTTAGTAGAGTAGGTAGCAAATACTAAATTCAATTCCTATATATGTACAATGATGAGAAATTGTTGTGTGATGTCGTCCGTTAAGGTATTTATGTACATACAAAGAGCAATTATGTATTTCCTTCGCTATTTACATAGATCCATATGTCCACTAATAAACCAAATTAATTTATTTATTGTCAAAACGACATTTTCCTGTAAATGAAGAGACTGATACATAGGATGACAGTTGTCTCAGTGTCATATCCACTCAGATAAAATTCTACGGGAGTAACTAAATAATTTTATTAGGAACTATGAACTGGTTTTATGATGAAGAGGATGAGTCTCTTAAGCTCTTTACATCGAGTAGTCAACAAAAGGATTATCATTTAGGAAAAGAGTGTCCCGAGGACATTTAGGAATGGGACAGTTGTGTTGAATTTCCAAGATATGAAACTGATTTGTATGCAGAAGGAAGGTGATTCCCATTGCATTTAGCATGGTTAAATATTGTTATGGGTGAAATGAAATGTCCATTCTATTGTCTTGTGAGAGGTACTTTGAGTGTAATAGTGTATTCTTCGTACGTATCCTAGTAGATAACCCATGATCATCAGACTTGTCATGACTCTCCTCAACGAAGACTCATTTATCCTCTGCATAATATAATATCTGCTACAGCCATGTCTGACTCTACTTACTTCTTCGCTAGAGTAGGTAAGTACTAAGGTATCTGGATTCTAGTTAGTATTTTGTTTGCACGTAACTTTATTGAGTAGGAAGGTTTGGTGTTGGTTGGTGCAGATTCATCGCTCGTTCACTTCTTATCACCTCCAACATCGGGACAGGTTGGTTTTGTTAAGGGCGAAAAAATCCGTGACGCTGACGCCATGGAGCATACAGACACATAATATTAGAAGCCCCTATCTCTCTTATAAAGCCTCACTCACTCATGCCATATTATAAGCACAAACAATATATATCCTCCTCCTCTTATCGTAATCCTATCTTTGACTATACTAATATCACCGACACCGTATTTATAAGTGAGCTAATGTAAAGTAAAGTGAAGTAAGCACCTGCTATTAGTACTCTGTGTACTAGACAATAATGTGTGCATAGTCAGTTTGAGAAAAGAAAGATGATGGGCAATCAGTTCGTATTCAATGAGTAGCCAACACATGTATTATTAATATAGAAGGAATCCATAATGGTTTATGCAGACTGGCAATAAGTAAAGCACAAGCCAAGACAATTATTATTGAAAGGAAATTATTGTTTTTCTTCAGGCCTTACTTTATGAGTCCCTCCACAATTTCAACATTTACACAATGTGCGTAGTACATCTCTGTAATTGACTAGCACATTAGTTGTGCATGTAAAACAGCGATAACTAACTATTTATTCCCTGATCCTAGCCATGTACAAATCTACGTTGGCATTTTTATCTCTGTTGTAGCAAACGAGAAAAAAGTGTATTTCTATCACCTTTACCTCAGATTCTCATTGCGATCAAGGAGGAAACGCAATAAAAAGAGAGGAGGAGATGGATCCCCTATCTATCAACTTTAATATATACTCAACTAATGCATTCTATCATAGGAAATCAAAATATGTGCACAAGAAATATAATAATACTCACGATCAGTACTTTGTTCAATCTATGGAAAGTTAACACTATAGATTTCATAATTGAGTAGTACAGCAGAAAAGCCTAGGAAAAATATATTTACAATCATCACAACAGTAAACATTCCGTTTTACTCTGCTGGATTTACTATATACACATGAAGAGAAGAATGGGCAAAGCAAGTTGTCAGAGAAGGAATCCCATATCAACTTTTGATATCTTTGACTGTGAATTCAGTCTAAGACCAAATGAAAGATAAAAGAGTTGATGTCGATGTTTGAATTTGCTTAGCTTATTGCTTTTGAACGAGTCGAGGTAATTGTGGTCGGTCTTTATTTGTATTCTCCACTCTGTAATGTAGTGCAAGAAAACATTATCTACTAAACTACATTATATTTATAAGAGAACACTTGCCAAGTCCGCTCAAGTCAATTCAATCCAGAATATATAAAAATCCCCGTCCACGTTCATATATAGCGTCCCCAACTGAAATGCAACAGATATAATAATATTAGTTCTCGTAGTAGTAGTAATAATATCTTGAATGGAAAAGTAAAGCAAAAAGAAACCTGTTCTGTCCAAAGTCAAAGTTTAGTATATAGGGATGTGTTGTGAGTAAATATAAGTAGGAAAGAGATGGCTGGGGTTTTACATATTACCTACCTGCCTACATCCCATCAGATTCACAATCCACATCACATTTCACATCAGTTGGGCAGGATTTATTTTATAATAAAAGGGAATAAGTGTGAGTAAAGTGAGCTCTTATCACCCTGCCATCTCTCCTCTTAAGCATATGTTCATAATGACGGTGAGTCAAATAATTATGTATGCAAGACCTAATGCGATAACAAAATTAGATGGTACTTCAAAACCGCTTTAAAATGCTTTTCTGATTCTGATGCCTCATCGCATCACTCACCCCACACCATTTACTTGTTCACTCACTCTTCAATGATCATTTCCTTCTAACTTATAGCCACCTCTAAACGTCTCAAGCCAATGCAAAAGCAAAACAACTCCACAATACATAGCTTATATTATACTTCTGAACTTTATTATTACAATCATGTATAGCTACACTTATATTAGCTTTTGTTGCACAGGAAAATAATCAATGTGCATAAGAGAAGCACTGAATATTGTCAGTATATTATAGAAAATGGATTTAGAATGTGTGAGTATTGCCTTGTCTCATTTGAGGGTAACCAGACTAGGAGCCGATAACACAAACTACTTTTCTCTATATTTTATGCTTTTAAGTAGTTTAACTTTAGGAGGTTGCTTATTAGCAAAGCTATATTACAGGTAGGTATGTATAAATATATAGAGAGTGTAGCTGTGTATTGGGGTGGAAGAGGTACCTACCTAGATAGTTACCTTTTTCCAATTTTATAGCACTTTTGTTTAATTGATAGAAGTTGATAGTTGATTTGATGGAATGGGATTTGCCCTGTTAACTATGCTATGCTTTTTGTAATATTGCCGAGGCCTACGTAATTTAAATGTAGTTAAACTCTGGACAATAACACACTAGAATAAAAGTAAATTAACTATCCGTCCTTTGTTGTGTGTGGAGAGATAGGTATATTATGTATTCTACTAAGTATGTAGTTATCTTAAGTTAAGCTACACATAATGCCACACTTTAAATAAGCATAAAATTGTTGCTCTCTCTGCCCATTTTTCGGAGGAGTTCTTCCCTCTCAGCTTCATTCCTGATTATCTACCTTAACTAAATACAATCTACACCGCAATCCCTTATTTTATTGTTCATACAAGAGATTGAGATAAAGAGAGGAGTCTGAGACAGGGAGGACAAGAGCCAAGACAGACATACTCTCTTTCTCTCTCTCTCTCTCTCTCTCACTCAGATTTTCATCTCTTGATATAGTTAGTGAGGCAAAAGCCCCATGGCCAGCCATCCTTCAGTCAGACGAGAATTTCTCGTTTATTCTTATTTCTCATTTCCCATTGGCTTCGCTCTACTATTTATTTCCCTTCGTCACTTGTGCATTTTCTATCTGTACTCCTCGAACTCGCCAGTGTGAATTGGTGCAAGTAACCACGTAGAAAGGGAAGGCAGTCCTACATGCATCCATTTATTGTTTATCTCCACATTCACACAGGTTACGGACATACATACTTAATAATATTATTGTTGAATGCAGCAACCCTATAGGTATGACGCTTTCAGTGAGCTCCACTTAATGATTAGTCTCACCAGGTAATTTTGCTTTTCCTCTTATCCCGTCCCACCTATTTAGCATTGAATATACACTGCTTTGCAAAGTCCAACTCTATTATTACAGTATTAGTTAGATTATTGCATCAACCCATTTTCTCACCTTGTTTTCTATTGTTATGCTATGTTGCTCAGCTCTTCTCATATAAAAATAATATTATTATTCAACGCACTATCAGTGATCTTGTTTATTTTTTGAGCAAAATATTATAATATAAACGCATGACATAACTCTTCCATATAAATTCACGTGACTAAAGAATTAATACATTCTAACTATGATTATTGGTCGTAGTTGGAAGAAAAATGCAGAATTAATTGAAATGTTAAGTAATGAGTGAAGTAGATCCGCATATTTAAGGCGATAACTTGTTTTTTTTTCTAAACCATACATAAAGAAACAAGTTGTTTTTGCTCAATATTGTGTAAGAGCAAAAAGCAATTAGGTACTTCTAAGTGATTGGTGATAGACGATAGTTGTTCGACAGAGTACTAAAAACCACAAATTACAACCTTATAAATTATATTACGAGCTCTAACATTGCAGACTCTTCATTTGAACAACGTATATATATGATATGTCACTTTTGAAAAGCGTGATCAATATATATGCACGGAAGAAATGGTGAAATCATCGAAAACATTTGAAACTAACCCTTGGACAAGATGGAAAACGAAGGAATACGTTGATATCCGCATAGATTAATAGTGTACATCTGTTGTAGTCTATTTAAAACAGCGTGATTTTCTTTTGCGAGTAAATGTCTCTCGCAACCAAGTTTGAAATGACGGAAAGGAAATGTTCGTATTTACATGCAAATTAGAAATCCCGTCTGATGTTCATATTTCCGTTCCTGTCGCCTCCAGAGTCTTAGCAAGAGATATTAGTATGTCAGGACCTTTGTCACATTGTGTTGAGAATGTTCTTTGCTCCCAGTTAAATAAAATATTAAAGCAAGTACTAAAGCCGAACACATTTCAGTAAAAGCTGATGTTGAGAAGTTTGCACGACGGCTTTTCGTGATGATGATGACTTGAGTGCAGGATTAGTAAGGAATCCTCTAATAGTCATTTAAGAAGCTAATGTAATCGCATCACATTTTCTAGTATATAACCCATTCTAAAACATACGAGATTGCTAACATAACACCTACATTACATATTCAGATCAGGTCAAGGGATTCATTAGGGAGTAAATAACTTCTCATAAGGCAATATTGCTTCATCTCGATATTAAATTGAAGTGCATCGTGTTTCACAATAACGCTCTCTACTCCATTGCAAAACACGTTTCATTGCTATACTTAGAACGTAACCGATGATAAGACACCCTTCTCGCTCCACCTTACCCTATTTAATGCACTATAGAATGATGCCTATATTGTATATGCAATCTGCAACTATTTCGTAATTTGACTTTTGTCCTAGTAAAAGCTTAGGGATTCATCGGAATGGCAAAGTGTAGCTTAAGCTTCGACTCTCTGACTTTGTCTTGTAACCCTTTGACACATGTCATTGTCAATTCAAGCGAAAGTGAAAGCTAACGGAGAACCTCCGTAGCAAAGTTCAATTCATCAGTTCTATACACAGTGCTAAGCTAATATCTATATGTCTCAACATCTCTCTCTCTCTCTCAGTCATGTGAAAAGAGTTAAGTAACTTTAAGAAGACCTAAGCAAAGGAGTATTAGCACTAGTCAAGTTGGATTGATAGAGAGTGCAAGGAAATCAAAGGACGCGAGTTGGCATTCGAGACAATTCTCTTGCTATACAAGGATCCTTCTGTTCTATTACCCAATAGTCCCTTATAAAGAGTCCAGAAACAGATATAACAGTAAAGATGAGCGTCTGTGAATAATTCTGGATTCGTAGAGAAAGAGACAAGCAATTTCCCTCATGGACTCATCGTAGTGTGAACGTGGATTGGAGAAACGTCCCTCTTTGACAGTTGACAAACAAGTCTTATTGGGGATAATAGGATGAGGATGAGCAAAGACTCTATGCTCCAACTTTCCATCCCAATCCTTCCCTTTCTTTGACTCATCATAAACATTTCCTCTCTCCTACCCAGCATCATCATCATCATCACTGCTATAAATATACATACCTACCTACAACTACTACTACTTAGTCTGTATCTAGATGAAATTAACCATCCTGTGTCTCTATAGTTCAATCCTACAGGAAGATTTTCCCAGAAACCTGCAACGAAGTTGCGTGTCAGGCATTAGCTGTTATTTAGATACATTTATTGTGATGCTAACTCATATTGTTATAGTTCCACTGTTTTCTAAAGACTATGGAAGATGTTATTAGGCTAGCTTGTCCGTAGGATTTGTTAATGCTTAAATTATTTTGATGGCGACATGACACGGTGTCATGCCATGCACTAATCAAGCAATACATTCAAAGACATATTATTATCTGTATTCTGTAGCACTGTATTTGATATATTTATTCATCTCGTGTATTATGCGACTACATGGGATGAAACCATAAGTTAAATACCTAATTCCTATCAGCCAACACTATCTCCGTTGTGATGTGTGGAGGTTTATGAGATTTATCAAGGGAAACCAACTGACACGAAGAGAAGATCTTGGGAAACACGAAATCCTCACATTTCTCTCAACATTAAATCAGATCCTATTTTAATCTCACCAATATACCTACTGATGATGATACACAAATGTTATCCTCCCTCTTTTCATTTGTATGCGTAGCCTATGTTTACATTCTCCCATTATTCACTTATTCAAACATGCAAAGGCAACTGTAATTCTGTCTCAATTCATTGGGGTATCAATATATCCTAATTAGTGTACATTTCTCAGCAACTAACTCAAACTGCTTGAATCGCTCCGAACAATCCTTTTAGAACCTACCTACATCTACATGAAGAAGATTCTAATTCTAATGTATGCAAACTGATAATATAATGCGTCGTATTAGAATATCTGACAATTAGTGCAATGAGAGATATCTTTGTCATTAACTTTAACTTAACAATGAGTGACTTGAGTCAAATCATGAGATTTTCCATAATGATTTTGTATGTACTGCTACTTTATTCCTAGACTTACAGATATCATTTGTGAAACTTCTTGAGCTGATATGGGATTAACTGAGAGAGAGAAAGAGATTCATAGGAATTATAAATTTATGATGACGATGCATTAGAATGTCCAAAGACACACATTGAAGAATCTTCTTATGTTTATTACTGTGCCTGGGAGCCAGAGTGTCTAAGGAAGAGAGGAATGCGAGGGAAAATCGTAGGAATGGAGAAAACGGGAAAGTTTTACATATTTGCTAAGCGGTTCTTGGAGTGTTATTTGTATTATGGCTTGTTTGCTTGTCTGCTGAAAGTTCATATTGGGTTTTTGCTGACAGGGCTTCCTTTGCCTTCCTCTGTCAACGATCATGATGACGATGACAATCAGTAGGGCTGCGGATTAAGTGGAAGTGACGCGTAGCGCGTGGAAGGAGCTTGCTCGCAGAATGTAATATCCTAAGAGTTGGAAAGCGCAATAAAATGCAGCCATTGCTTTGCATTATGACTACGAAATCAGAATCAGAGTGGGATCTCCGAATATAGGCTCTTATCTGTCTGTGTGACTTTTCTGTTTGCGCATTCACTTCGTGTTGTTATCAGGGGAAGCGAGTTGAATATTTTAGGTGCCATGCAGATCTCTATCATTATCAATCATACGCTTCCTTTCTACTAAGCTAATCTCTAAAGAAAACCATTAGTTTCCGTCTTGCATTACAAACAGTCTATATATAACGTAAATAGCTTATCTTTTAGCAAGAAGGAAGTAGCTAGCTAATATCTACGTAGATGCATGTACAAAGTAAGTAACTATGGATAGCTCATAAAGAGACAGAGAGATACTGGTATAATGGTAAAATGGAAGCGAAGAAATGTCTGAGTCGTATTAGTTGAGTCAGAGAGAGAGAG
>JAAAYG020000003.1:289222-301649 GCA_009936455.2 Tomocerus minor
AAAGCATAATAGGAATAGACACAAATATACCTTGAACTTTATTGCACTGCATGCGCATGTGGCAACACGGTACGGCAGAGAGTATCAGGAGAGAAAGAGTTGTAGCGGCATAGAACGTCCTACGGCATAGAAAGTCCTAGATTCGTCATTTTAGTCTGAAATTATTATTTTTATTTTTAAATGCATTTAGCTTATCTAGAATTCAAAAGCTGCAAACAAGATTCAAATCTTTGTCATGATTCATGAACATCAAAAATATGCCTCGGTTTGTTCTGAACCAAAATTATTGATGTTGTTTTATTATTTCACATTAAAATAGAGACAATTACATCATAATCTATTAGTTTATGAGAAGCAATTAATAAGAATATTAAAGATCCAAAATCAATGGTGATAATGTTATAGTGGAAATAATATATGTCTGTTTGAGATAAATGTACGTACATAAATGCGTAAAGGGTAGTTTGGGTGATGTATTGCTTGTATGTGGGCAGATAGATTTGTGGTGTAAAGGATTGCATTGAATTTAAGGAGGATGGTCGGGTGTGCAGGTCTTCTTGTTCACGTGTGTCTTGCCTTCTTGCCCTGCACCAGAGTCTGTTGAGGAATGGGATCGCATCTCCTGGTGGCTTCGTATCGTATCTTTTGGCTGGTGGCATGGCGAAGCATGGCATTCGCATAGCAGCAAGAGAGTAGTGGCATGGAAAGCGGATGAATGCGTTAAAGTTAAAGTTGTGGAGTTTCTCCTGGGTTCTTTGCTAATCTGCGCGGAAAATCTAGAAAATCTAACATTACATTAGCGAAGTGTCATTTGCGCTATGTGAGGCCCCAAGAATGGCAAGATTCGATAGTGTCAATGTTCTGTGATGTATAGACGTGTGATAGGCCTTCCCCACAGCTCCCACTGCTGATATCCAACGCTTTCCTTCCTTGAAATCTTAACTATTCTTGCCTTCAGCTCATGTCCCAATTCATACACGTAACCGATTTACGACCTCCACTGATTCCGGACTTTCATCCATGGCACTCTAGCTGCTGCTACGTCTTAGGAGCCCTACTCTTGCATACTCTGCCCGATTCTTCACGAAATTCCCTGCTGCTGTTGGATGTATTGCGTACATCCATCCATCTCACATCTTATAGTCCTCACACACTTATAGCTGGTGCAGAGCCTTATAAAGATATATATTGGTGATAAGACTAACTGTGTGTTTATATGAACCTTTATATTATTATTGCTCACCTTAAATGCTTTAGCACACTTGTCTAGTAATTTTGTGCATTAGAGTCTCTAATGTTAGTCATGTCCAAAGCTAAAAGTATTTTCAAAGCCTTAGTAGTTATAAACCACTAGAGTGTGTTACTATTTGGACTAGAATAGAATCAAAGTGAAGCAAACGGGAGAAATCTATCTTTAAGTTAGTGTGCATTTAGTTAGTGGACTATTACATGTCACTATATATAAGTGTCCTATCAGTATCTTTCTCTCTATAGTTTTCAGTCTAGTATCCCTAGTGCCTGCCTTCGTCTTCGTCTCTCTTAACTACAAGATTAGAAGAATTGCCAAAGGCTCTCCATCTGATCCTAGGCTGATTATACCTTTGGGTCCGATTCTTCAACCTTTTTCCCTCCACCACTTCCCTCCTCCTCCTATACAATATTAACAAAGTCATCGTGCCATTACCACCGTAAAAAGCACTCTGCCTTAACACTGACAACCCACAAGCATATAACATTAGCCACAGCCACCCATATGTGTCCCCTTCCCTCCTCTATAACTTATCTGTAATTGCACTACAATGCATAATCACAATACCTTGGCTTATTGTACGTGAAAGTCTGAGCTTTCACTCACTCCACTCTCTTTCTTTGCGTTGAGACTGAAGAAGGAAAGGCAACAGGATAGGAAAATTTATATTTGAGAATTTAATGAGTTGTCCTCAAGCTCATAATGATATCACCATATCGGTTTCTGCATTTTACATGCAATGAAGCCAAAGCTCCATAGAGCACTGCTCAATTACATCCGTGTCGTGCAAAGCTTACTTAAGTAAATGCTCTTTAATAGCCATTACTGTGATACAATTCTATCGCGTATCAGTTTATAACCAAATGCCAACTAACTACAGGGTCATACATATTTCCAACTATAGACAACCATACTTTATCCTAGTAGTTCAGTAATACCTTCCAACGACTATTAATTGAAGGCTTTTCCTTTAATTCTCACGATAACTCATTGAATTGGATTTCATATCATAGGAGTAGAGCTATGTAATCATTCTTTAATAATACTAAAAGTTAAAAGTTAAAACGAGGCAGTTAAAAAAGTTTCCTAGTACTATGGATTGCATGTGAAGAGCACGAGTAGGAGAATGCTGGAGGAGTATAGTAAGTAATCTAGAGTATATTTATAATTGAGTTTATTAGGAGAATAAGGCTTAGATAAGGGATTTTAACTCGATTTTGCCACAAAGAAAAATTTAACGGTTGTACTAAAACAAGCTAGCAGTCATAACGTCTGCAGCGGCTATCAAATTGCATGAATAATGAGTAATGAGGGAAGGACTTGCTAAGACTGACTAATCCAAAGGAAACTACACTGACTATGAAAGTTCTTTGATAAGGAATAGAGAATAATAAATGTAGCGCGTGGTTTGGTCTGGTCTGGACGACTCAACTCTGTCACCGACGGCATAATCAACTTTAATAGTAGATAGCTTCCTACGTTATTCCATACTAGAGAGGGATGTGCACATTTAAGTTAGTGGTTGGATTGGAGTGTCTAGTTACTTGCACATAATATCTATTTAACTACTCCTGCTAAACTCCTATCAATTTCTTTTACTCTCTTTTACTATTACCAGTTTAGGAGACGGGGGGCTGATCGACTACTTAAAAAGATAGAGCAAAAGTAATAAATTCATTAATTGTCAAAGAGAATTCAGGGAGAAATCCTACATGAAAAAGATAGGTATGCAAACCACCACTCTGGCATTTCTTAATTCTACTACGCAGTAGGTATATATATAAAATATAAGAATTTAAGTCGTGTAGGTATAGGCTAGCAATTACGCGCATAGAGAAGAGGATAAGAACCGCAAATTCCCTTTAGCTTTTGGCTTTCTAATCATTGTTCCAAGTCGAAAAGTTTGACTAGAGAATATTTTGTTGTAAATAAAATATAAAAGCGATCACTCTCTGTTAGTGAGCAGTAAACAATATCTTTTTTTGCCTACACACGAGTCTTTTAATGTAGTTTTATCCTGTACTCCTTGTGCAGTGGCAGATTAAATAAGTCGAGTTGGACTTGAGAAGACAAGTGTTCTCAAGGATGTAAATGCTACATTTAGGTTGCCCATGTATCATCAAATTATCAGTTAAATGTGGTTCTGGCTAGTTGTGCAGTGGATAAGGAGCTCAATGAGCTTCTATGTACTCAGTGTTGGAAATGGCTTGTGGTTTGGTTATTTTAATGTTGATCAGTGAGAGTAAACTGATGTAATCACGTCAGAAAGGAAAGAGAGGAAGCGGATTCGGTGGACAAGACAAGAGAAGATAAAGACTTTCTGCTCTCTCACTATAACTACCTATAGAAACTATATCATCATTAGATAGAGTCAGAAATATATTAACAGACCCTAATGCTCTTATACTTTTAACCACACTCTATCACTCAAGAGTCATATGTTTATACTTAAAGACTTGCTATTTAGCTACTCTTAACTAGAGTTTATTTTATGCTGTGTGTAGCCATATCTCAAGTTGCATTTTGTATTTGTATGTATGAAGCTTTTATCATATCTTGCGGAGTGTATAGCCAGTCTGTTCTCCTTTCAAAGAAGTGATGAGACTCGTGCATAATGTAAAACTGTCTATTCTATTTATTCTATTGTGGAGTAGCTGCTCTTTGGCAGATAATAAAAATAGGTATGCCTATATGTATACTATATGTGATATATAGTTATTTCTTTTCTTTATAAATTGTATAGAGTATTATAAGAGAGTACCTAAGGAGTTAATGTTCTGGTTGGCTCGGACTGTGTGTAATGTTATTAGAGGAAGATATTATTGTGTAGAGAGATGGGATATTTTCGGGAATTTGGTTTCGGCTTACTTACTTTGGCCATGATGATAATAATATGAGGAAGATGAGTGTTTTTGGAGAATCTGATGTTGTGTGATGTGATGTGAGTGAATTGAGTTGAGGGACTCGAGCATTTGAGACTGAGTGAGTAAGTAAGTATAGGTAGGAGGAAAGGATATCATCGAGCGAGCATTGGATGGAGCAATGATGCATTACTTTTGTGGTCTGCTCTGTTCTGTCTCTCTAAGTAATAGTAGTTGGTTGGGTTCTTTTGGCATGGCACACGAGCTGCATGGGCTAAGTTAGAAGAAGATCCTCTTGGAGTATTTGATAAGGAGACTAGTTGAAGAAACTGAGAGGAGATAATGCGAAATCCAAAATAACTTGGGATGCCTTAATGGCACGTCATTATCCTGCATAGTAATCAGCCTGCCACATTTCGCTTTGACAGATAAAAATAATAAATCACCGATACTTCTCTCATATCTTTTTGGTTCTTTTGTGCCAACCTCCTGTATAAACTATCCATCCACATCTGCGATTCTTGATGCCATTTCTTCCTTCGCCTCTCGCACACTTCTCTCTCCTCTCCTCAATACTTCATTCCACTATATTCACATTCATAAGAGAAGACAGTAGCTCTTTTCTCCATCTTTCAACGAAACTCTTTCTTCATTCTCTCCTTAAATAATGTAAAGGTAGTAGGAGAGCCTATAATATAGCCACAAGAGTATATGTGCACACAGTGAATAGAAGTTAAATAGGAGAAGGGTTGTATGTATATATACTTTGAATTGGCTCTCTCTCTCTCACTCCTCTGATAATATTACATTAAGAGCTATCTCTGTATTGAAGGGAAAGAAGAAGCCACCTACAAGGTTTCTGATTTTACTACTCTGGCATTCTCTATCTTATTTGTACCTACATAGACTAATACACAGCTCCTTGAATTTTAGTCAAACTTGGCTCTCCTCACAAGTGTGCACGTTGTCGAGAGAGGAGATAGCCGAAAGTCAGCAAAAGGATTTTCTTACCTTTTCCTTTGGGTTTCTGGTGGATGTACATATGTCCCTCCCCCACTCTTTCCCCGGCGGCAATTCCACTTACAATTTTTACATCACCCCCGCCACTCTTATCCCACTATTTATATATGCTCCCACTAGATAAATCTAATTCTTACACCCATACATCTTCACTATCTTGAATTTCGCTACATTATACACTGATAAGATTTTGTAGAACAACTATTAGAGCCATGTAGCTCTGCGAGATGGATCCCTTATCTTTTCTTTCCCATCTTAACTATTTTAACCTGGAATTTTCATACAAGAAATCTCACTACCTCACCGTCTCATAACATACACCCTGTGTTTTAATAAATAATACTCAGCGATACTTAATTCAGCTACGTGAACTATGGCTACTCTTCAAAATCTCCTTCTCAGACCATAAATCCCCATTCATGAATGAGATATGGGAAATTAAAATTCAGAACTATGTAATGACGCTAATTGTTCATTGGCTGGATATAAATACAAAGGTTCTACGGCAAGTTGTTACCTTTGCCTTCTTGGGCCTATTAAATGCCTAATAATAAGTAGCTCCTTTCTTAGTCTACCGTTTAGAGTCACAATTTATTTAAACAATGTGTGTGCATATGTAATTGACACTTTGAAGGAGAAAACCGAAAGGTACTTGCAAAATAGCGGATTGTGTTTATCCAGAACATATTCACCAACGTTTATAGAGCTTATCAGAAGAAAGTGTATGAATATAATAGGGAAAGATGGGAGGGGTTCGTAAAATTAGAGCGATGTTTATGTTTACAAACGTGAAATCTGATAAAACAAACTTCCCATTCCATGTAAGTATTTAGTGTGTAGAATACACCGCAGTAGCAATATGCACTAGAAGTTTAACCCATATGTGTGTACAGTGAAACCGTGAATCCAGCTAATAACTTATGCCGTAGCACGCTGTGGAATCCTTTTGGCTTTAGCACCTGACATCATATACTGTTATGCATATTAAGTCAATATTTGTCAACTTCAATATGTACTCATTTCTTCAATTTCTATTCTGCCGAATTTTAGATGTTGATACACAACTTAAGACTTCTATTTCATATAGAAAATTCTATTTCATGTAGAAAATTTCAAATGGGATATGAGTAAATGTAGTGGAACATCTTCTATTCTATATTATAGTGTTGACAGTTTCACTGTATTCTCAGCAATCACCCCTTTATAAATGTAGGTATCTACTTCATAATGATAGTTGAGTTGGCTATTGTGTTTTTGTCTGAGAATATTATTCCTTATCGCTCCCATCTATTTTCATCTATAATTCTTTGCTTATTTTGTTATAATTATCATGAGAGTTTACAGTGTCCTATGTCTTTGTGCACCGCTAGTTTTCGACAAGTTGCAATTAGAGAGCATCACAGAACTATAATTAGGGAGCAGAATATTTACGGCGATAAAACGGCATAATGGTACATAGGAGCTGGTAGCTAAATAGCTAAACGCTCCAGTAATAACTATTTGCTAGACTCACTTCACTTCTTGTCTCAAAAACTGCTAATGGTAGTAGTTATTGATTGCACGCTTGAAATGAAACGAATGCCAACTGAAACTCAACGGGCTACCACTACTACCACTACTCTACACTATGTCTGAACCCTATTTGAAGGAAAATACAAATCTATCACCACCAATGAACTAACATGCTAACAATAGATACTTACGACATTATCGCTTTCTTTCAACCCATCATTCATGAGGATGAGATATTTTAAGAGTTTTTCATTCTAAACAACAACGATTTACTGTTATTAATGCATGGGTGTTTACATCCAGACAATAAGTGCAACTTTGCAAAACAATTCCTATGAAGTAGACATCGGAACGATGTACGAAAGGTAATATTTATCCTGTGATTTAAGCAATCAGTTATGCAATTAAAATTCCTCTTGCGCATTTTTCTTCGCCGAGTTTGATAAATTGCCGTAAACAGAGGCAGTGCCTTGTTTCTTATTCTTCCAGATTTATAAAACTCCAATGGGTGAATCCATGATTTGTAAAATATTAGGCCAGTCGATGTTTTGCGTCTTGAACACATAATAATCGTAAAGTTGTAGGCTGTACTCAATTTAGGTATAAGTACAGTAATTTTAGATTTTTAGACAAAAATTACACATTCGTACGTACCTATTTTTTTTTAATTACCCGAAATTGAGCAACCAATAACAAGAACCTACGCCTGTATAAAATTCGCAACTGTGTTACAGCTACTACAGATACATCAGCAAACATTGAAAATTTGTTATTGTCTGTAAAGAGACTATTATTCATGTATTAGGTATTAGAATCTGAGAAAATAGGCCGTCAGACAATGGGGAGCTGTAGATTTAATACACTTAAGTGCATAATATGCATTGACTATAGAATGTTATCGTTCCCCTTGTATAAATAGATGCGCCAAAGAAATTGCGTTGTAGTTGGGCTGTAAGGAAGTGTGTACTAGGTACTTAAGAGGTAGATACCTACAGAAGTTCGGCTAGGTAAGTAGCGGTGGTGATGTGATGTACTAGTCGGTAGTTCGTATCATATAGATATAGACTGTAGTATAGTGGTAATAAGTTTCCCTGTTTCCAGTATTTCCACTCAAGTCTTGAGGGTTTCAGACATCTAAGATGGGATCTGATGATAGAGAACTCGGTAGAGATGCCCTAAACGAGATAAAGCCCTCAGTTCTTACACAGCTGTCTCTTTCTTAGAATTAATGAAGATTCTTATCAAATATTCCATTCCAGATGAGACTGATAGAGGAAATCGCTCTTCTCTTCTCTGACTCCTCTCTCTCTCTCAACTTCAATACTTACTTTATTTTAGTTGTACATCGTCTGATGGTAGTAGTGAGTGAGTCAGTTTGACTTGCTGTGAGTGACTATCTCTTTCCCTTTCCCTGTCTGCCCCTGCACTGCTACATCACATTACATCACATCACATTATATTACAATTCCCTGCATTATTGGCGGAGGAAAGGAAAGCTAATACTATTATATCATAGAGTATGTACCTAGTAGTCTTATATGGTGCATGGATGTTATGGATGTATGAGTTGTAGAACTAGGAGTAGAACACGATGCCCCACACACTGACAGACTCAATGCACTGCACACCAGCGAATTGACTTAAATGTTACACACACATAAGAAAGAACCTTTCAAGATAAGTAGATAGACGGACGGATGGACGTCTTCTGCGCTTCTTCTTTTACTTTACATCACATACTCATAGCTAAACAGTAAATTACAGACAGTCTTAATGCTCTTCTTATAAGACGCCTTATACCATTATCACTCACTGCCCACATATGAAGTAAATGCGTTTTTCCCTAGTAGCTACAGATGATATTACACCACAGACTCATTACAGATACTTGGCACAGCTCAGGACCTTTATAAGTAATTCAACGAGCATTGCATGTCATAGCAGTCCAAGCCCTATCAAATGCATTCAGCTTTTAAAAGACAGGGTCACGTCCGACAATATACTTAGCCTACACCAACCAACTACTGAATGAATATAGCATTAGATTCAATTATACATTATCTATGTGCATCGCTATCACTATATCACTACATGACATCTATCCACTCAACTTAATATTATGCTGAACAATCTACCCACCTAATGCACTATATCCTGTTCCTTTCTGTAGCATTCAACGAAACAATGGAACAATAACCAGTAATCCTCCTACATCGAACAATCCTCACTTACGCAGTTCAGATCCAAACAAATTACGTGAAAATCTTGCCACTAAAATGTGACTGTGATTACACAGAGAAAAGAAATTCGGTGTTTTTCAATTTTTCAAAATTGTGTAAGCATACATAATTTTCCTAGTGTCGTAGGTGAAAAGATATTAAATGAAAAATGACAATTATATAATGCGGGTGCGACAATAATTTCATGTGCTTGTAAATATTTAGGTTACTGTTGGAAAGCACCAATCTATTATAGCTTTAGAGAAATATATTTTCTAGATTATTATGTATTTAAACGGGGCGCGGACGTTGTGTTAGTAATTTTAAAGGTGAAAATGATGATATGATAGGATCGCTATTATTGTTAGTAATGATTCAGTTATCTAGCATGAAACTGAATTGAATTGCCTTTGTAGAATGAAAGACTAGGAGGGAGGGTGTTTCGTCTATTTAATAATGGTTCATTGAAGCAGGCAGTCGTGAATTCAATAGATCGAAAATGACGATGAATGTTGCGATAGAATTCATAACATTATTTTATTATGGTCAGCGATACGAAGTAAGGCTGTGTTATTCTCTTCGAGATAAGTGAGTCAAACAAGGCAGACATCTAGTGCATTGCTAGAATCTAATAAATACTTTACTGTTTTCAATATAATACTCTGTCTGCTCTATATTCCTTACTGCACGGTAAGGAATGAAAACATGGAATGTAAATACTGTGTATATAGTATAACTGCATGCATAAATAAAGTGGTTAATAATGTAGGAAGATAGTTGAATAAGTAAAATGATTGTAACATATAAATGAGAGACTGACTATGTATGTATATTTTATATTTTTATAGTATGCATCTATTATAGAAGTATTATAGAAGTACGGCTATTAGATTTAGCAATGAGACTGTACGACTCAAAAACATGATATTACTATGCGGGCACAGTTATTATGCTTGATATACTTTGGTTGATAGTAAGGTCCTATCCGGTTGTTTTGTCTTATCAAATATCGTCGTCATCGTCTTTGTATATTGATCTGTTTACTGTTTGACTCTGTCCTACAAGTAACACAGTATGACGGAATAAGAATTTTTGCGAATATGACGGACTATGACAAAAAATAGAAGAACCACAATTTACATTGTGTTATCTTACTAATAATGGCAGAATTAATGCATTATATACGTTCCCGTTTGATTTGTAGATTGGAGTGTCTATATCGATAAGATGCTATTCAGCACAATAAACAATTTTTTGCGCAAATGTTAGCGATAGAAAATAGAGTTTATCTGAGACATCTGTCAGGGCGATAAGCACTTTTCGCTATATATGAGTAGAATTGAATTTGGATTGAAATGAAGGCAAGGAGGTTTGTCAGCTTTTCAGTGGCCAATTTTTTCTTGGCTTTTCTTTGCTGTTGTGTTGTGTGGTAATTCCAGATAGGTATTCTTTACTTTATCTTAGGTTATATTATAGGTACTTAAGTACTTAGGTACAAATATCATGGAGTGTTTAAATGTTGAGATGAATATAACGAGTTTGATGGATTCATTTTCATTGTAGATTTAAGTATGTGCCTAACTATGTTATTGTCGAGATTACAATGGTGAATTGCATGAGATCAAGAAATTTCGTGTTAAGTCCGAAGAGAAGTAGAAACGTCTTTGATATTGATAAGCATTGATGCTAATGGAGATGCTAAAGGTAATGTAATGTGAACGAGGTGGTGTAATCTTGCCAGCTTTCCAGTCCAACCCAATCCAGTCGACTCTTTCTTATACTTACGATTAGAGACTGAGATGTAAATGGTGATGCTGAAAAATGCGAATCTGCTTTGTAGGTATTTCTACGTCTGAGTGAGTGAATAGATCTATCTATCTACGTACTCTATCATGGTGGGTGATAAACATTAGCCAAACTTGTCTGGCAATTACCTACATGTTTTCTAATGGGTTCTTGCATCGTTTCCTTTAATGTTGTTGCCGAGTTAAGCCATAAGAAATGATTGCATTCAATTCCATTGTGTCTTTACCTTAGTCTCTGTACTGCACTCATAAGGATTCTATTGTGATTCTAATGCCTTTAATACACTCAACTCTGCGTATATCTTTCTCCATGCATGCTCCGCCATTATAATTGCATTTAGGTACTGGATATAATATTAAACATATTATAAGTTACTTAAAGATATTCACTGCACTTTCCTTTGGTTTAAACTTGAGACATAATATTGTAGAATTGAGGACAAGGTATATACTCTTATATATTGAGTATATAAATTGTGAGTATATACTTTGTTTGTTCAATTATATTGTCTTAAAGTCTTTATTCAGTTTAGTCACATGCTAATGGATTTTAGAGATTGGAATTTGTCACATCACATCATTCATGGGCTGGATAAACGAGCCATTATCTATTGCCGTATACTCAGCTTGGATAAGAGTGAATAAGAGCATGCAGGATCGTGCATTGTAGTTAAAGAGACGTTGATATACTAGGGTCAGCTATACAATTAATGATATAAATATATATCCCTTATATACTCAATGACAAACAAATTGCAAAGGTTGGCTCTCTAAGCTTTAAGCCTTCGTCTTAAATGGCAGGGGAAGGATTAAGAAAAACATTATTTTCCTGTTTTACTTACCATTGCCTACTCTACTTGTACTGCACATTCACGTGTCAACTTGCAATAAGCACGATTGAGCGTTTAGACGAATTTCATGAAAAGTTCATGAAAACTGATTTGATTCAAATGTGAAGTAGTTTGTATTTTTCACTGCTTTTATGCGTGGAGGGAGTTATTTAATAGAATCTAAAACAGATGAAAGCATCAGTGCTGGAAAGGAGTACTAATTACTAAAAATCTTGGAATTACCTAACTGAAACTAATGGACAAGGCTACAAGAAGTTATTTTAGAGGTGCAGGGGTGACAAAAGGATATTGACGGCACGTGAATCTCCGCCATCAGCCAACGATGATATGATACGATGATGTAATGGAATAAGCATGTAAAAACGGATAAACTCTCTCAGGCTTGTTGATAGATTCGATGAGTCTTATTGTCTTGATAAAAATGTAGGAGCAAATGTTAGAGATAAAAAGTGAAATCACACATTTCTCCTAATGGTATCGAAGAGGTAGGGAATCTAAGGATAGGGGAAATCAAATTACATCAAAAAGGGATTATGTACATTATTTGTTCGTAGAACTTGTTTCTAGTTTCAACCTAATAGCACTCAGCAGTCACAAAGCTAATTTGTAGTCAAGCTACATTCCCGATACATTACGTTTTCACCTCTTAAATCTTAGAATAGAAAATTAGTAATCTACGGATAATTATTACATTCAAAAACTTGGGATCTTGTTACATTACACTCCTGTGTTATATTTATTAACTGACTGTTACAATTCGAATCTACAATTAATTGTAGAATTATAAAACCTGCATGCCCCCAAAAATATGCGTACATTACAATTGATGTATAGTATAAATCATGAAAAATCAAAGTGTTCAATATGTTTATTTGCAGTGCGTGTTACAAATTTTAGCTTACGGAAAAAT
>JAAAYG020000003.1:315555-326835 GCA_009936455.2 Tomocerus minor
TATCGATGGACTTTTTCGTTGTTAAATGCTCATTAGGACATTATGTGATGTTTAACACGATATGCTATGATATATTACTCGGACTGTATAGGCAGACTGCTGCTGCTGCAGAATAATTTGTGAAGTGGGAAAGTCAGTTTCCATAATATGTATGAATGATTGATGTCAAAAGGCACATTATTTAACTGATAGGGTTTGCTTTAACAAGTTTATCTGAACCTACATAGATGTTACATGGTAGACAGACGTGTGAACCAAATGTTTACTACTGTTCTAAGGCTTAATTTGCAAACTAATATCTCTGTGTATACATTGCAATCAGAAATTTGCACTTTAATCAAATGCTAAATTTACCCTGGCTTTAACTATCTCTAATACCCATTACCTTGAGAGTGCGTGGGCAAAACAACAAAATGGACATAAGAGCATTGAGGATGATTAAATATTATTCTGGATTCCAATTTGTTTGCATACGATAAATTTTGGCAGATGCTAAAAACTAGGAAAAAGATTAATAATTTGTTTTAGAGATGAGCTGCAAGCGAGGGATTATTTTACATTTAAATGGACTCCTCCTTTTTCTACTTTTCAGTTGCCAACAATTCCTCGAATGTTAAATGATGGACAATAGTGTTTCGTGATTTTCTTTGGATTTTAGCCATAGAAATAGTTTTTAGTGTGCGGTAGGATCTCAATTGACACATAAAATCATAAATTACTGGTTACAACTAACATTGCACTTAAGTACCTACTTGTGTGAATACAATAAGCTGCTATATGTAGGGCTCTGCTATGCATAAATGTATATGCTACGTTAAGAAGTGTAGCAATGGCAATAACTTTCTTCCGACAACAAAACGAAGCCACGAAATCTGGTCGTAATAAATGCAAGCAAGGGAATGATTAAAATCTCATGAGCACTGCGATGTACATTTATTTGCACATTCATAAAAGAGTCTTTAATAGCGCACGAGCACTGAAAACAAATCATAACGCATAAAACATGAACATGACTGTTCCTTTCATTTGTCGAAGTAAATGCTGTGGTTGTTGGAGTAAGTAAACCACCCATTACAAATTACAATCACTTCTTTCCTCGCGAACTTTTCTTATTAGGAATATAAAGCAGTTTGGCTCACTAATAGCCATTGTAGAATTGTAGTAAAAGTATATGCTCTAAAGATATGCTTGGCGAGATCGAAATTTTTTAAATAAAACATATCTAGACTCAACTTCTTCAATTCAGTAAAAAAAAAGCCGACGAGCGACAGCGACACCCGTACTCTGTTCATAGTGTATATACATATAACATATCCTTAATGTTCATGAGGTATACGATATACTTGTTCTTGACTTGATAATAAAGAGCAAAGCTAGTATCAAATTTCACATCTCGTAAAAATGCTCAGGCTCGTGTTCGTACTTTACTGAGAATCACGCATTTTAGTAAATAAACGGATTTTATTACCTACTTACTGAGAGTTTTCTTTCCTACCGAGTGAGTATTCTGTCTGTGTGCTCTGTGCAGTTTATCTAGTGCCATTCACTCCTCTCTGACGTTTGCACTAGTTTTGTTATATGCCGTGCTATACGATATTCGTTGAGCCAACGCACATATTATTATTACTAATTTTAAGAGAAGGTAAACTACCTACAAAGGGTAAACGAATCTATCGGATCTTTTATTATTGAGGAACAAAAACCAACTAAAAGTCTATTGCACTCAAAATACTATTACAGTAGGCACACTAAAAAGGATTTCTATTTAAACCATACACACATACTAAGAATTAATTGCATTTAAATTGGAGGAGACCTCTGTAACATAATTTATACTTGCTAATTTAATTTTAAACTATTTTTGAACCATATAGAATTGATGTACACAAGCGCTTGACTAAAGCACATTTGTAAAAGTCATCGACGAATGAATGAATGATGGATAATGCAATTTTTCATATGAGACTTCAGTAAAAATAGCAAAGTTTACGTTTCTCATAAAAAATAGTACGTAGTATACAAGATCATATTACTAATTTAGAAGAAGGTGAATGAGTAGTAAGGTTGCAGTAGGTGACCCAACGTGGGCCAGGCCAAACGAGACCTGCTTAAAAATGTAGCATTATTAAGTATTCGTGTGGTATACACAGGATTAGAAGTTGTGCATTGAATTTAAATTGTGAGAAGAAACGGAGATGATAGTAAGAGATGTGGTTAATAAGTAAGAGAAGGATCGGCTGGCTGGCTGAGCTAAGCCGCATTAGGTTGAGAGAAATGCATGCAGCGTTTCAGATGATAAGTACTTACGTTGACTGAATGAATGACTGACTGGTTAGTATTAAACTGAAGTCACAACTTCATACTATTTATACTTGCTCACTTGATGCACCTTTAAATGACTCAGTCACTCACTCAGAGTTATACTTGAGATTTTAATATTTTCAATTGCCTCTTATATACAAACAAAAGCCCCGCAAACCAACTGCCTATAAATTATTCTCTGGTTATAAAAACTCATATAGATGAAAACATAATTTACATAGACAATATAGAAATTATTTTTGTCCCTATATTAGCTATTTAATAAATAAAAGTATCCTTATAGTAATCTAGAAAATTGTAACAGTCAAATTAAGTCTAGGTGCTACAAAGAATATGTAAAATGTAATGTCACTTGATGTGTAAGCCGAGTTTTTATTCGTTTGAGTCAATATAGGAAATGTTTCTGTCTAATTTTGTTATTGTATCTATATCATCAGTAGTGGTAGGAACTACTTGTGTAGTTGTGTGTACCTATAGAGAATCATATCAAATATCTAATGATAGTATCTAATATCTAACTGAGGCTACTCCACACTATTATTGCACATTTCATGAGTATTTAACTTTTTCTTAAGAAGTAGGTCAGGCGTGCTGACTGGGCTGCAAGTAAAGTTAAGCTGCAGTGCACTCCTCTAGTCGATCCGATAATAATCCGATTTAACATCACTCAGATCTCCACTTTGGGTCTTACAACTCAAGTACTTAGTACAGTAGTACATAGTACGAGTACCTACTGAAAAATATCCAAGTGACTACTTACTGCTCGTTATCAAAGGCTTTGAAACTCGTCGTCGTGCTCATAATACTTTTGATCATGTAATAATGTAATACGATAGCCATTACTCACTGCAATGGTTATTACTGCTCCATGTGCTTGCTCCCTTTCATCTATGGATTAGATATCATGATCTTCAGTATTATAACTAGGAAAATGAAGCTATCTCTTTTAAAGTTATAATTCGTCAGAAATTGAAAATAAAACGAATTCTCTACACAGTATCTGTAGCTAGTGATGTGATTTAGACGTTTACTTTCAGGCTTGGATATCAGAAACTTTCGAGAGAGATAAAATAGAAATAGAAATATCTATAGATGCCAATGTCTAAAAATGAGATGTACACATGCTATTTGTAAACATGCAAACATATTTTTAGTTTAGGAAGTTTTAGGTGTAAATACTTTGTTAATATAAAGTAGCATTTGACGTAGGCACCTACGAAGTTGGTCATTCTTAAGAGTTGAAAGAGTTGTAAATTAGCGACACGGTCCAATGGCTTGAACATATCCTAGGCCATCGCTGTAGTAAGAACTCATGTCTTAGCTCAAACTAAGGTCACCATAAATCATTAGGAATATAGGACAAATTTTCTTTTAAAGTGTTAAGGTCAGTCGACTAAAAATGTTTTGGATTTAATTGCCGAGTTTAATTGCAGCAAAGGCAAAGTGGTTGCTTGCTTGTAGCTAACTTATAATTATAAAACGTTATTAGGAAGTCAGAAAGAAGTGTCGGATTAAAAATAGAACTAAAAAGACAAGTTCTCAAAAATAGTTAGCGAGAGCTATTGTTCCCTTGATTTTTCTCAATCATTTCAAAAATTCGTGAAAATGTAGAGCTTGAGAAACGGTTTAGGTGACTGACCGTAATATCTTCCATCTATACGTATTTCACTATATATAATGTAGTTACTAACATCAGTGAATATCTAACTAACTAGCGACAAATCGTTAATCCTATGTCAGAACCTAAGTATAGCTAGGAGAATGTTTGTACACGAAGAATCCGTTGCTGTTTTTACATACATTTCACGTTATCACTGTTTGAATTAGTAATCAGGTCTGAAGACAGCTCTTGACAGTGAACATGGAAGATAAAACTTTATGATTTCTCATCAAAGAACTGTGTTTACACTACGGTACAGATATGCGGACATACCATTACTAATATCTCTCAGTCTAGCTAATAAATCTAAGACTTGCGTCCTAATACCCCAACTCAGATATAATATAAATATATTCATGTATACTCCTACCATGCATACATTTCTCTTTAATACCTGTGTAAGAATGTAGCAAGTCAAGCCACGTTGTTGTAAACTAAACTAGATACTAATTAATAATGCTGCTTTCAGAATGAAGAGTGAACTGTATCATTTCCGCTAACAACCTACAAAATATTATCTCAAGTAGTTCTACTTTATTCATCTACCTATAATGAGCACAATATAATATAGCATGTCCGTAGAAATATTATATCAATACTAATACACCCTACTCATATAAGAAGTTAGTGTTGACAGCTACTGGCAAACGGCAATAAAAAACAATCTAGAATAGAACAAGATGCATAAGGAGAAGGAAAAAGTGTTTAGACTCTTTTATTCTTTACGAAATAGGCGCGTATATTTTTCATGACAAACTCACTATACTAGTGGACACTACAGCTACAGTAATTAAATGGGAGGGTAATTCTAATTAAAATCCACATATCGCATATATAGCATTTCTCTATTCAATGCATTTGTGAAGAAGATAGCTCTTTAAATAAACTTCTTATACCTACTCACACAATAAGTACATCTTATGTTCCGTTGTATCTACCATAAAGTATATTTGCGTTCATAAGGGCAATGCTGTTATTGCTAATAATCTGTTGAAAATGAGCCAAAGAAAACATTATATAGCATAAAAAGCTATTAATTATTGCTAAAAGGAAATGCTTCTGATTAGAATTCCTCTACAGATTTTTTTCTCACTATACTTGTGTACTCTATACCTATAACGTCTCATATTAACACTAAATGCGTACTCGTGCACAAATATTCATACACATAGGGACATGTATGATTTCTGCCAGTTTATTAATTTACTATAGTTGTATATGAAGACTTCCATGCGGTAATTAATGTTTGATTTCTTCAAGAATTTTAACAAAGTGACTTACTTAGCATATTTGCAAACCAACGTTCTTATAAAGAGAAGAAAGCTTAATACAAATATAGGTTTATCTTGTCAGAGTCATACCGTAAAATAGTCTAGTAATCCGTAAGGTTGCATACGTGGTTGTTTGTTGATATATGATTTACAGTTGTACTGAAAGTTTTATTTTTACAAAAAGTGCACATAATATGCACCTAGGTTGAGACTGAACGTGTTATAAGAAGGAGTTTGATAGATATAGGTGATACGGATACGGAGTAGGAGAAAGAAACTTTGTTCGTGCGTTGATTAAAGGAAAACCTGTGTGACAAGAAGGGAGAGAGAAGAGTGTGTAGAAATGTGAAGGATCTGAAGCTGAAAAGCGGATAGGAGCGGAAACGAAATGTGTGAAATAAATGAAATATAAAAATTAGTTGGGTGGCTCAGTGAGTTAAAGTAAACGGAGCAAGTGCGAGTGGACGGACTGACGGCCGAGCTCAGAGAAGAGACGGAGAAGAGCGGAAGGCAGCTGAACCGTTATTATTATTACTATTTTGTCCGTGGCTCTCTCTCCACTACTACCACCATCACCATCACCATACTACAAATGCCAACGACATAATAATATAGCGCCTAACTATATGTAAATAGCAATAGATGATTGTTTGCCTTTGGTTTGGTTTCTTTTGGCTATTCCCTTCTGCATTAAACTCCTTCATGGAAGACCACTCAATTGGGACAACTAATATCACATTATACTCCGTAGGATTCTAAGTAAACACAATACAGGTGTCTTGACTTATTCCTGAGTATAGAGCACAGTTTATGGTTGTTGAAGAATGTAAAATATTCTAGCGATAGGTTTGGGCTGCTTTGACTTATGAGACTAAGGACTCCCTACCCTGACCATCCATTTCCGCTGCTGAATGTTGTTCAGTTTTTTGTGGCGAGCCTTTTGCCATCGCCTATCCTGTTAAAGTGGCTCTTGTAAAACTTAAGCTACAGCTCATATCTCTATTATGACCATTAAATTGTTACCTAAATGCATTTAGTAATTTTTCCCCAACGAAAGTGTAGCTAAGGGTGTACTCAAGTACAGTGCCACAATATCTGGGCATATCCAGATTATTACACTTTAGATTAGATTAATAAATGTTTCTAGTATTGGTAAAGTAATAAATTATCATCAGTTCGTAGAGGGCTTTGTCGACGTGCCTGTGAAATGTTGCACTTTGAGAATTTTATCTGCAGGAGCTGCTCACTTACTTTGTTCGCATTTAGACATAAAGTCTGGTCTGGTTCCTTCTGCATGTACATGAGGATGAGAGAGCCAAGAATTAGCATTTTCACACACCTGCACTCGAATGCGACCAAACCACCTTCCTGTTCATCCAGAAACTCAGGTGTTTTTCTAATCAACTTTACTGATGCGAATAAGCAGGCACATAACCAGCTATTCACTAGCCAGTAATAAACTGACGATGTTTCTCCTAATAGACTAGGATTTGATAAGATCGGGAGATAGGGATATCTACCCTCTCCAACCCAAGTAAGTAGCGGCTATTAATAATAAGCAACTAAATTCAATTTCAGCACATTACCTCTCTCTCACACAACTTTAGTCATGTACTTAGTTAAAGTTGTTAGCACTAACCCTCTAGCTTATTTACCATTACCAATTAACTCGCAAGCATATATATAGTATAGCAAGCTTGCATAATGTATGCATACTTAGGCTAATAATCCTATTTAAACACGTACACCCAACCAAACTCGATCCGAAGAAAAAATGCAAACATTATTATTATAATGTCATAAACAAAAGGCACTGCTATCTATTTTCTCTACGTGTCTACTTATATTTAATTGCATTATCTGCACATTAGCTGCAGGAGGAAATCATTAAACAAGAAGACACACCACCATATATTGATATGCGTTGCAAATGAAATGCTACAAGTACAAATTTTTTATTTTATAGTGTTAAAAAATAAATATTTATGCATAAAAAGTAGTCAATAAAGAAGTAAAGTTATCTAAGACTTGTCTGTAACGTTTATAAAAGATTTTTTACAGAATAAATCTAAGAATAGACTGTAAGGCATATTATTATGCACTGTTAAGTCTGCAAGTAAAAATAATATACAGTCATCGGACGAAATAATATTAAATATGTGATTCAGAGTGGTATCCATATATTATGAGATATTTAAATGAAATGAATGCATGATGCTAGAACGACAGTTGAGTCTCATCACATCACCTCATCAATATGCATCGCAAGCTGACAGACACAGAGAACATATTGAAACAAGGTAAAATGAATATGGTTACACGGGGAAGCTATGTCTAGGACATTGGAAACATCCCTGGGAAACTTCTTTCATTTACAGTAGAGTCTTGTTCGCTTCTCGGCTTCGTTTCGTTTGGGTTCGACTTTGACTCTTCTCCGGTTGGGTTAAGGCAAAGCAGAGACAGACATGACATGAGAGAGCTTTGGACGTGACACAGACACACAACTGCGAAACACGAATGATCCATCTTGATATCCGGAGTTTAACTCGTCTACTTACCTGGCTGGGCTGGCCTGGCCACGGACACGTTTCTTTTCTTTGCTATTACCTACTCCTCGACTGCAGTCACCTACAAAAGGAAAATGCAGAACGAAGAGCACGTACTTATTGTAGGAGAACATTGTATAACAGATTATCTATGGTTAGCTCAGCTCTGAACCTTGGAAACTTGAAATAGTATGTGTAATAATGTGAACATGCATAATTATTGCAAGTTGCGAACATCGGATCTATTTAGTACATTTCTTTCTTCCGTTACGAACAATCTAGCGTTATGTCTGCCGTAGAACTAATGACTTTTTCCACTTAACATAACACATCACTAATTAACTGTCTGTGTGTCTCAGACTCTTACGGACAAGCAGAATTGAGCCATGCATACAGATTATTTAAATTACCTTTATGAGCTACGGAATTGCTAGAAACATGAGTATACTATAAAAATTAATAAGAAAACTAGCTCAGAATTTAAAAATCATACATAACTATGCATTAAATACATTCATTACTTTACTAGCAATAATGAGCCGTGAGCAGCAGGTACTAACACATTTAGTTACTAGCTTACTACAACCTATTTTGCACAACTATACACTTAAAAATCCCACAACTAACACACAACTAGTAACTCGCACCGATTTTTTTACCATCCTCTCTCGATAATGATTTTCGGAAACACAAAATCTTCCGTTCGTTCGATTTAATGCTCAATACGTTACAGAAATTCACCTTTGTCTCTACTACTACGTTTTTCTGATGCAATCTTAATTAATGATAGCCATTTTTTGTTGGTCGCATTATAAAAAATATTGAACTTTACCAAAACTTAAAACTACTTACTGTACTAGGCCATTAGTTACTGTATATACTGTTAACAATTAATCAAAACCTCAACCTCCACAGCTAAATAAATGCTGTGACATTAAACGAATGACTTATACAACATTTTGCAATCTCCTATATTCGCCATTATAACTTATAACTTTTCTCATTGCAGATAATAGATTTCTCGTAATTTTGTTGCTGTGTATGCTATTTGTAATTTAATTCGTGAAATCAAAGAAAAAAACTAGTTTATTCATCAAATAAATTCCCTGGAACAGTGTAGCAATTAAGATAGAACATCGTATTTACATAATCATCGAAATTGATTCAGAAGACTTTCAGTAGCAGATGCTCTAACATGCATGGCCATAATATTCTCTAACTTCTATTTGCTTTAGTAAGCTAATAAATTGTCTGTAAAGGTTAGGGACATGTGTGTATATGCAATGTGAGTGTGTATCTGTATGTGCTGAGAAAAGTCTGCAGTGGTCTCTGTGATTACGGGAAGAAGAAATATTATGGATAATGAAAAAAGTAACAGAAACTCAATCTGTTTCTAATGAACAGGTAAAGCATCGTATCAAGTTCTGTTTAACTAGTTTGACGTAAAAAATGGATGTGTGTGCACTTTGCTCGGCACATATGCATATTATGTGTGCTGTCGTCTGTGTCCTTCTGTCTTGTGTTCTCCGTGTCCGTGTCATACGTCCAACGGAGTTACATTTACGTCTACGTACGTTACTCTAGTGGATTGCTAATGATATGGATCCATTTGTCTTATTTGACACGAATCATTAATTACTCCGTATAAAACTGGTAGTTTATCAAATACACATAAAATTTACTCTTCTTCGAGTGATAATGTTTATTTACGCTTTGTAGTGCTTCAGTATTTGTAGCTCAGTCGTCTACTCCTGGGCAGAACTGCTCCTTTTGAAGGAGGCAATAAACCCGACGGCAGGCAGAACCACACAGAATAAATGCATCTCATAAATACATATCTCTATGTGTATCCCATCCATGTTGAATGTATAATTAATGGGATATAAATGTAACAGTTGAGCTTTCGGATAAAAACAAGTTTACTTTAGTTTAGCTTCTTGAGATTAAATTGCTACTGTCTTGTTTCGATCATAATGTATTACACTATATAGCTATTTACTTTGCTTAGCTCTTCTAGCTTCTAGCTGCTCCCTGAGATTAGTGACACTCACACTAGTCACACTGCACCTTTGCACCGCGACGGGGTAATTATCTAGTTAATACCTATACTAACAATATGTAAATAAGTTCACAGATAATAATAATAACATTAGCTACTAGCCATGCACTCTTAGCTTCTTTTGAGCTAGTAGATTTTTAATGTGCGTCTATATGCAGTCTCTTTACTTTGCGGCAGAGTGACATACATATAAACACACATGCATACATACATAATAATATTGCAGCTTATCTTAATATGGCTTATCTTTATAAATGCATAATATAAGTATTAACGACAGAAATCAAATGAGGTCTGATTACAAAAGAAGAAATCTCAACTCAAGAGATCTAGAATAAAACAAGCTCTTTAATCCGCGTAATAGGATGCAATGTAATTGTTCAAATTCTTCACCTTTCATTACCCAGCCTGCCTGGTTTGGTTTGGTTTTAGGATCAAACGGGTTCGCATCTTCACTGCACATTCACATTGTACACAGCACATAGCTAATCTGGTTTTAAGAGGTCTTTGAATGGTGTTGGGATTTTTATGCGTTTTAGGAAGCTTGTAAACTAATAAAGGAATGTCGAAAATCCCTGTCTTTGCTAGCAACTATTTTAATTAAAACCCACATACGAAGATAGCAGTGACAGAGGCTTTATTAGTAGTTCAAATACGGACACCCGCTGTGCTTATGTTAAATATGTTACTACTGTGTCCATTACATCTTCAAAACGCTCTTCTCTCTGAAAATTATATAGCTTCTAAGACAGTTTCCATTCACGTGACAGCTCATCATGCTGGTGCTCACTCTTTTTATACCATCCCTAATGACCTTTTATTTGCCAATAAATACTTTAATACAAAACCATGAAAATTCACATAAAAAGGCCGAAAGGCGATCCTTAGACAAGATATGCATCACTAAGTGCGTAGCTTCATTACTTACCTATGTACGTAGGATAAATTATCTTACGACCAACTAGGAAAACTATTTTGAATAAATAACATCAATGACATCACTGTAACAAAGCAAAGCTATAAAGTGCATTGAATTAATGTAGAGAATATAATTTGTTTTGTGTTCCAACTGGAGAAATTACTCACTGACATTATTACAGCTTTTCAATGCGTGCGTATTGTTTACGCATCACAGTTACACAAGGATATTACACTTTGTGTGATGCGGCAATTATAATTACAACTATCCACGCAGTCCTTACAAGATTCAGTTCAGAAAAAATGGAGAAAGAAAAAACATTGGGGTTCCTTTACTTTATTATGATGATAAGGTCCTTAGCAAATGTACAGAACATTAATATGGCAGCATAGACACAGTTCATCCGTATATTCATGAACCTCATTTATTAGTATTTAAATCCCCTTCTTTATAAAATGTTATAAGGTTACTCTAAGAGTAATAATGTATTATAACTTATAACT
>JAAAYG020000003.1:358637-375272 GCA_009936455.2 Tomocerus minor
ATGTCATGTTAACACATCTGAAAAACAACTAATGTCACTATTCCTACTATTTCATGCTATTACAGACTCAATATTCATCCATATATCCTCTCTTCTTGTAGGCTTAAGGCAAATGCTGCATATTACATCATAGTTGCTTCTGTAATGTAGTTTTATGCATACACATGCACATGTCTCCGGTCAGGCAAAATGTCACGGTATTCAATCCCGCGCGGTCCCCCTTTCCATTTACGACCAAAGAACTACAGTATTAGATATCAACGAAATATTGTTTTAGCTTCAGCTACAATTCTTATATGCACACTACAGGTTTAGAACTCAGAAGAACGTAAAAATATATTTTAAATGCATGGACGGGTGAGGTAAGCACGGAGACCTAATGCACACATAACATGCAGAAATTAACCTACTCACTATTCCTATTCACAATAATCTGCAGCAGATCAGAAATATTATTGCCTTTTGCGCAGTAAAGCACAAGTACTGTACACACCGATTTTTTCCCTTTTTTTGGACTTCAACTACGTAATAATTTACAGTTATATATAACAGCAAACAATATGCGCGATGCACATTTGACACCCTTTTCACTATAATCAATGATAAAAAGAATCATATAAAGTTTCCACTTTAGAAATTCAAACCATACGCTATTTACTTTATGCCCCGGACTAATAATTAAATTATGGACCCAGGGAAAATACTCAGTAAAGTTTGTATGTTTGTGAGAATACTGAGAATGTCGAAATGTTAGAATTTTCCTACAATGGCAATATCCAAGTTGAATTTTTCGGAATTTTTGTATTTTTTGACTCTATTCGGGAAGTAATTCTAACTTGTTTCGCAAATGTTATTTTATAACAGTTCTAGAAATCTTGCGTCCTCGAATTATACATAACATATCATTTGAGTGAAGTTCTATTAATGATCTGTTTTTTGGAACGGAGGAAGGGACGGAATGAAGACGTGTTAAAAATACTTTAGTATTAGTATGATAGCTAAAGAGGAAAGAGTACTTAGCTTAACGAATGAATTGACATGAGTTGGTTTTCACTTTAAGTGTATCATCTATTGATATTGATACCCTAATATTATATTATCTAAGGCTGGTGGTTCATCGCACTCATACTTATATCTGTGCTAAATATATAGGGACTGCTGATTGTGAGTCAAAATACTTGAAACATGCTAATATACTGTATAGGATCTGGCTTGGGGCAATTAAACTCCAAATTTTATGTATTTGAATTTATGTTTCGTTGGCCACTAGTGTGTGTCTATCCTTGTCACGGTGTGTTCTTATGCTACTTGTAAAGTTGTAACACTATTGATGTCAGTGTCAAATAGCTGTTTGTTTCTGTGAACATGTTAAAGTGTTAACTAATCATACACTCTATATACTTAACATTATTTACATGCGAATCTGAGATTGCACTACGTTCACTGCTACAAATGGATGTTATTTTACTTCAATAAATAACTTTAATGCTGTTTTGCCCTGGAATACATTGGATTTGTACTCCGTATATTATGTGCTTTAATTGAAGAGATGTCCTAAATTATTAGTTATATTAATTTACTAAGTTATAAAGCAATCTAATTGCATCCCTAACACATAATTAATATCCATTGCAAATTTTAAGTAGAATGTCGCTTTTCCTTCAGTTTTATGTACTTAGATTGAATTAATAAGTAAGATTGATAGTTCTTGTGGACAAACGTCCAACTGATCAGTCAATAAGCCCTCAACACTGAGCACTCTACTTCCGTAAGTACATATTAGTTCAAACAAAGTGAAAACTGTAAGTTTTGTAGTAGGAGATAGATAGGTTGAGTTCCTGAATAGTAACAATAGTGTTTCTACATGATTCTGGCCAGTTCGTTTACCATATTTAGTATGAGTATCGTTTTCATCGTGGCTGCATCTTAGTATGTATAGTGTAGTTAAGTGGGTATCATATGCATTCATGGTGTAAGTATAATATCAATCCAGGGTGATATTAAGCTATGGGTGTAGGATTGTATTTGTGCCGTACGGAATTCACTGACTGAGTTTTATGTGTTCACAGTGTATGGCCATTACAGTATTACCATTCAGTTCGGAGGGATCCGCTCTTTCTCACCCCTCTGAAATAATCTTGATTACATGTCAGATTATATTGAAATATGGCTTAAGACTGAAAAAATTTAACAAATAGTCCCATGACGTCAGTGAATCGATTTGGAAACGTACATACGTATTATTAATGTCAACTGTAGTGCTGTACAGTGCATATATAATAAAAGCAGGGACTGAGATACAGTTATAAAGCTGTAGCAGTGTAAGTATATGTTAGAGAGGAGAGGACCAGGCATTGAGTAGATTTATATTTTGTGTTTCATCTGTGTAGCGAGTAGTTATAGATTTCTGGTTGCACGGCCGGGGTAACAAACGAAAGTTAGGAGAGAGATATTAAAGGAGAGCATTATGCCTAGTCAGCTTTTAAAGCTACTTTTACGTTTGCCTGGCTGGCTATAGCAATTTCAGAAACATAACGGTCTCTAAAAACATTGTACATTAATATCGAATAGGACGGATATTGCTTTTAAATCTTGTTAAATGAATGGGAATAAACTTCATTAGTAGATCCCATCTGTTTTTTCTCTGGCTCCTTTTCTGCATATTTTTAATTTCAGTATCATTATTTATACATTCTCATATCGGACTGAAAGTAATCACTTTGGGAAGATACTGGAATGGAATGGCACTGCACTTCCCTTTTCTATGTAAATTATACTGCTTATTGTTTGTGCTTTTATGTTTTTAATGATTGCATGGAGTAGTCCCAGTATTTTAGATGATAAACTATTCATTTAAGTAGAGAGAGATACTATAAAGATAGATACGATCACCGTCTATGAAAAATTATTTTCAGTAAATATCACACTGGTGTGTCCTTCCTATTTAACATAGTGCACACTTTTCTAGTTTTTACTACACTGCTGGCAACCAGGCGTAAATATATATATATATACACATCACATGCATAGATTATTACAATTTGAGAAAAGGATATAGTTTTTATGTGCACTAGCGTCATACCTTTATTCCATCTGCATGTTGTACAAAAGGAGACATCGATCATATTTTGTGTCTAATTTTGAATGAAAAATGTCCGACTGAGTCGATGTATAATGCTGAAATATTTTTAACAATGTTTACACTTGCGACCAAAGTTATACATTTTTGATGAATCTCCTATAGTAGCTGAGACTTTTAGTAGTAAAGTAGTAGTAGATAGTTGTAACACTACACTGCACTGTGTTGTTTCCCTTAGTAGAAGATTCAGTAATCTCTGTTCCTAGTTCTCGTTTACTTATTTCTCTTGCTACTTCTACTACTACTATTGCTTTAGTGCTACTTGGAAGAAGCATACATTTGTGGCATTCTAAATCTAAATATTTTGAGAAAGTAATTCTCTTTGAAAATAGCTATAGTTGTTAAAATGAAATGGGAAAATGTGTAAAGAAATATAATGGTGAGTCTTCTAGGTTTTACTCTGTTCTGTCTGTTAGTGTAGGAATATGCGGGCTCTATGTATTTCAACAAGAAGGGTTGGGGTTCCATAAATATCTGTTCTGTGATTTTGTCGGAGTAGTAAAAGTAGAAATGGGAAATGTCAGGGATCAGCAAATATGAGATTGGGATTGCAATATTGCAAATCGTGGCACTACCACAAAAGTAATGTAATATTACTTGCGTATATTAAGTATTCTTGTTGCGGTAGTAGTGAGGCTTTAGATGGCAGAGACTGTTCCTCTGAGGTTATGAAATATATTGATTGCGAAATTCCAGAGGCAATCTCAATTGTTGTAATATTTGGATTTGGGATATTATTATCGATGTACAGAATGGAAGTAACAGTAGAATAGAGTATTATGCATGGTGGCGCTTCCAATATTGAATAATATATGGAAAATGAGAAATATTTTGAGTGCTCCTCCGTTATATAACAAGTGCAAGGAGTTAGGAAAGAGTGAGAGAGAGAGAGAACGTTTGGTTTAGCTTAGAGTGCTTACATGAGCCTTGCACTCATCTCACCTCATAATATCATACATCAATATAAACGCATAGACATTATAATAGGAAACACAATGGGTGAATATTTTCACTATACAGACATGTGGATATGTTAAAGACTAATAACATTATATCCTCAGCATAGTTTGATACACTCCGATGGAAATGGAAATGCAATTCAGGAGCTAACTCTAGCGAGTTTGGAAACGGGACGTACGGAGTAGGAGAAGAAAAGGGAATTATGGAATGAACATGAAAAGAGAATGGGGGAAGGAAAGACCTTTAGATGTTTAGATTCAAGTAGTGGTGTTTACAATGTGTACTAACTATATATGAACTAGATGGTTAGATAGTTGATAGTTTCTGTTGATCGGAGCTGTTTATAGCCCTATCAACATAGACACACACACGTAGAGCTACTCGACGTAGACAATATTTGTGTGGAAGAACTAGCCAGGAATGTCAGAATGCAAAACAGAGGAATTCAATAATAAAAATGGTGGGAGAGCAAAGAGTAAGCGTAATCACCTAAGTTAAACTAACGTTATTGTGTGATAAATGTAAGGCGCATTGTCCTTTGTGTCCAATAATATTGAATCAGTAAATCAAGAACAATTTATTTAAGAGGGAAAGACTAATAGATTGTTGTTGGATGAAAAGGCTAGAGAAGATACGTTAAATAAGCAAGGATTTAGCATTAGAATAGCGTAGAAAGTTGATGTTACATACATTTGGTGAAGTGAACTGTAAATAGTGAGAGATGGAAGGTCTTGTGGAAATCCAGCTAAATACCTACAATAGTTACAGAGAGTATAATAATGATGGGAGCTCTGTATTTATAGGGTATCGAATAAGAGCTGAGATCTAGAGACTAGTGATTCCTGTGTTCCTAGTTTCAGCTCACTCTCCAATAATGTTCTATCCAGCTAGGTAGCTGCATATTATATAGAGCAGTAATAGGAATGGTAGTAGGAGAGGAGATATGAGAACGTAACAGGATTGGAATCTTAATTTGTGAGGGAGTCCATGAGGTTCCCCGTTGGGTTGGCCACCCGGATAACACCCCTGACTGACGATCAATAGCAATCAATTTCGAAAATTCAATTACGCGTTTTCAACTTTCTCTGAAAAATCTGCCTAATTGAAAATAAAAGTTTCCTTTTTTGCCCGAGTCAAGTCACACACACAACTAGAATAAGTTAAGTCGACTCTAAAGCAGAGAGAGAGAGACTGAGAGAGGTGGCTGGCTGTGTCCTATTAGCTATAATAATACACACTAGCACTCTCGAGAATGCAGCACGGACAAAAGGCAAAGGCAGAGACATATCAGGAACTAGCTAAATATGTGCCAATGTTTGTAGTGTGAGTGTATCGTGTATCTGTATGTATGGGAGAGAGTCAGAGGAGAATTGGTTAGAAGGCCTGCTAAAAGCCCTCAACGACTTCAGCTTCGTTGAGTGTGATTTTGACTTTGCTCTGTTCCGGACTACGCTCAGCACACTTCTTCTTACTATCCCTACACGTTCTCATCTCACTCTCTCACTCACAAAACGAGAACTGAACTCACTCACTCACTCAACTCAAACGAGCCAGCCAGCCAGCCAGAGTCTAGTCGACGAGTCTCTAGACTTTTCCTCAATAAAGCTCTATGATTAGACCCTAAATGGATTTTATTCTTTTCCATTTTGTAAAATTGTCCCCCATTCACTAAACATAATTAACATTGATTAACTCTAATCAGCTTTGTCTAATTAATTGCAATCAATATCTAATTACATATTTTTTAGGCACTACTTTCTCTTCTGGAGTTACATTACGACCCAATACAATAGCACAACAGACTCTCTGCCAAGCTCATTTATATTAGGTACCTGTATTCTCTCCTCTCTCTCTCTCTCTATCTCGACTCTCTGTATTTGTACTCCACACAGATTCCTCTCTCTCTCTCTCTCTCTGTCTGAATGCTAGAGCAGTACACAATCTACACTCTAAAATTAAATCCACAACCTCCTTCCTTCCACACGCCAACTTTTTCTATTAAAAATATTTGCATTTACAGAAAGAGTCTAATTAATTCTCTCTATAGAGACTAATGGAATTGCATTACGTATGTTACGCAGCCTTCATACTTATTATGAGACTTATCTACTTTATACAGGGTAAGATACACAGAGAGCAGACACGACGTACAACAGATTTTCGACAGAATTATGCACACTCCCTTTGCATCAGTCCTCTACGTTTGCTTTATATCTCTACATGCAATTGTATCGTACTTTGCCCGTCCATATTTGCATATGAAAAGTTTCTATCTATGTACATTCCAGTCTCACTTGAGCAACTAGCACAATTTATTGAAAGAAAGTCGTGCCCATTAAATTCTATGTACTTACTTTGGGTAATTCACTTGATCAGTTTACTCTGCACATAGCTAAATAAGTAACTATTCATTCCTCATTAGATATGTTCTACATATTTTTCAAATGCGACACTTGTAAATAGTATGTGATAGTAAATGTAATTGCAGATAGAGAAATAAGCTCTTGTAATACCTTACTTAAAATATACGTCATTGCAATGGTTAGACTCTTTGGTGCGTCATATTCAGCTTTAAGACTTCTTCTGTCTTGTTTTTTACTGGGAAATCTTACTTAACTGTAGATTTTAAGTTGGATTCTAATCGTATGGTCTTTCGATTCTTTTACTAATATTAGCCCATTGCATAACGCATAGGATTAATTTTTATATTCAAGTTTGAACTGGAGTAATTAAATTCGCTCTAAATTCCAACAGCATAAACATCGGTGAACGTTTCTAGGAAATTACCATTATGAAAATACAACTTTCGATTTTATTAGAGTGTATAATATTCATTTTGTTGTTGAAATTTTGTACTTGCTCTAAGCTTATTTATATACTAAGTATACTTGAGTATTATTGATCTTCTGGATAGTACTTAAAACACGATTTAATGATTGAAAAACAAGAAAAGTTATAATTGATTTTGTGAAAATAAGTTCTTTGAAGTGCTTTTTAATTAAAAAGAAATGTTTTTCCAGTTATATAAATAAGTGCTATTTTTGTTGTCTGTTTGGTTGGGCGAAGTGGAGTATTTTTTAGGGATAGAGAGTCTTGTGTATTTATATTTCAAGAAAGCTGTGTTATTATTGTAAAGACGTTATTAGTTTGCTGTTGCTGGTGTGGTGGTATGTGTGTATCTGTTAATCACGTACGACTGCAATGGCACTATTGGTGGTTGTATTAGCGCAGTGTTCTTGTTAGTTGGTCTGATGTTATTGTAAGGGAAAAGATAAGATTCCTAAATTGTGATGCAGTTTTTCTCATCAAAGAAACTTTGTTGGTTTCCTTTGATCTATTTTATTTATTCCAAGAGCACTTCGAGGCACAAAGAACGTAATAAAATCTTTGAATTTTACTGATGAAATTGAAAATATAAGTTTGCGTTTGACGTCATTTTCCCCAGTCAGAGTTCATACGTGGTATTAAAGAAAGAGAGAGAGAGAGAGAGAGAAGGAACATAACCTACAGAGTAGTGTTCGGTTGTGTTTCTGTACGCAATAATAAATAGATGAGAAATGAGAATTTATGTATGCATACATTTGAATGTTATTAGCATATAATGTAGTGTGGAAAGTGGAAAATGGTATTATTATTGCAAACTATCTTGATATATTTAATAATAAGGCTTTGTCTTATTTTTATCTTCCACCAGCAAACAAAACTCTAGGGAGAGTCTAATGGTTCTTTGTCCGTATGCATATAAAACAAGTACCAAAAGCAATAATAAAACATAATATCCTCGAGCAGATCGTCAAATCTCATAATAATGTGCTTGCAATATACAGAAGAAGGCATGCATGATACATTTCCAAGTATGTAGCATTGTAGTAACTTTTCTCTCGTGTAAGTGGATGTGATGCATTAGTGGAAAACACATTAGACTAATATATTTAAATGCCCTAGATCTGATAGATAGGAGTCTATATAGGAAAACTGGAAATTGACTATTTTGAATTATGTTTTATGTTTGTATTATCAGGGACCGCAAATAAAATTTAATCTGTTTCAGATGTTATTGCATTTGATTGAATGGCCAATAAAAAATGTTATTGTAATAACTGCGTAATATGTGCGGAAAGAGGAATGCCATTGGAATGTGTATTGAATAAATCCCCTCCTCTCTGTCCTATTTTGCATAGCATGCATGAAAAGTTAGGCATTAGCTTAGGAGACGTAGTTAGTGAGTGGTGGGTGAAAGTTTCTCATAACAATGTCCTCTGTATGTAGTGTATGTGGACGAGACAGAGTTTTATATAGCTTGTACTAAATTGAGATAGATAGATAGGTATATGTAGGTAGATAAGAGTCACTAGAGACGGGGTAAGTTGATACTTGATGGAAAGTGGAGTTCAGAGAGTAAAGCTGATGATGAGTGAGAGTTTTTGCAGAGATTTAAAACTGATTATGTGGTGAGTAGTGTAGTAAAAGTGTAGACATTAGCTAAAGCTTGTTTAAAACGGGATCGCATTATTTTGTAAAACTGCCTTCATTTACAATCGTGTAGCTGCCTACCTATGCTCTGTAGAGTGGAGAGTCTAGGGAGAGAGAGAGAGAAAGAGTGAGAGTATGTTGAAGTTGAAGGTCTGATTTGAGTGAGAGTAGTAGCGTAAGGTTTTGGTAAGAGCGGCTTATGGCACGAAGGTATCTTCGGGAAGTAATTTGGGTGTGTAAAACATTGTATGCAATTATGATAGTTCATCTAAGGAAATGTTTCACTGTAAAAAGTAAGATGAGGACTTTGTTGCTGGTGATGGGGAAAAGGACGGGCTATTCTCCTATGTGCTCTGCTGTAGGTAGGTAGTGCTTCATGTACTGTGCATTATGAGTGCCAGTGAACCATATAAGGTAGGATGTTTTGGAAATATCAGTACTTTCCTGTATTTTGGAAAGAGTTGGAAGAAGATTCGAATGGAAGACATTTGTAGCACTGGCACTGTTCTCCGTAGATGGAATCGTTATGAAGAAAGTTTTAGGTTTTAGAGAAAGACATAGAGTAACAAGATCTTGCCTTTCTCTGGTTTCCTTATTCGATAAAGGGCGAGTAGGAACGTTGGTCGGATAGTAAAGAAGGGAAAGAAGTCGAGAAATAGATCTACTTGCTACATAACTCTCTATATGAGATGAAAGAATGGAAAAAGAAAACTAAACTAACTTTTAATTACTACTTGCTCCTAGTTCATTCTTTCGAATTTTCTGAATACGATATGCAGTTTTAGAGATTAAATTTTTTACTGCTCATTTTATACAAAAGTTTCTCATTCTTACATAAGTTTGTTTCTTTTCTTTTGTTTTAATCTAGGGGTCCGATAACTTCAGCGTTGGCGTGGGATTGTCTATTGCATCACCGTCACACCATCCTTCCAGATACATGGCGGATCAAGTGAGTCCCTTTTTGACTTAAAACTCTCCCTGCATTAACTTCAAATATTTTATTATCCAATTTTGTCCCTTGATATATCATTTATTTCCCTGCCCTCTTCTCTTGCCCATTTCTTTATTAACTATTATCTCTATATTTAGTACCTATATGCATTCTTTACTGCTCTCTGACGCCACTACTTTCCTCTCTCAATATATTTCCAACTAACTCTGTTCGAGCAGAGTTAGAGGCTACAGTAGTGCAGCTGTAGGTATTTAAAATTACAAACAAACATTTTGACTTAGTGATTCACAGGGAGCTCTATACAATATGTTTATTCTGCGTCTTTAAATCTCTCTGCTATGATGTTTTGGATAGTTTACGTTGCTTGAGACTGCTTAAACACTAGGGCTGGGTGGAAAAGAGAGTGCCGAGACTTTGTCTTTGCTTTATTGAGACTGACTTGGTGCGAAACATTGTCAAATGGGGAGGAAATTGCTATCTAATTTGCATGCTAACGAAGTTAAGTCCGTGGCTTCTCTGTGTTTCCGTTCCAAGAGATTCATTTCATGTATCGAGCTGTCTTGTCTTCCCTCAACTGAAGGTGGCTTTAAGTGGTGGTAGAACTTTTCATCTGTATAAACGTTGCTAATTGTCTTTGTTTTATTTTGAGACATATTTTCTCACTTCTCCTCTCCCTTCATTTTCCCTTCCTTTCCTTCGTAGGTCCCCGATCCTTTCCTTAACTAATTATCACCTGGAAGAGAGCTAACGACTATTTAAATATTGACTCATGTAAATAAAATGCTTCTGCACGAATCCTTAATTTACACATAAAATTTTGTTTACAGACATTTCACACCCCTAATTTTGGGGATGAGGAGTTCGAAATTCCGCCTATAGCGCTTCATCCTTCAAATGATTCACATGGACAGGGAAACATGTCTTACTCGGTAAGTATATAGTCATCCCATATAGTCTTCTCCTCATCAATATTTTCTGTTCTTCTCGAAAAAGTAACTTAACCCTTCCTTCTCTCTACGTACAGTACTGTGCAGATATCAGTTCCCAAACTTTCTCCATGTAAATCACCTTTTGTTTTTTCAATACCCAAAAACAAATAAAAATGTTGTTCACGCCTGTTCCAGAGAATTAAACTTTCACCTTGGTATAAAAAGGGATTTCCCAAAAAAGCATGAAAACAACTTTAGTTCTATATTTAGATTTGAAAATACCAAATGTCACTAACATGAGGAGAAAGTCATGTGACAACTGATATCGGAGCAACGCTGTAATACAGAATACAGAATAGCAAATTACATTCACGCACAGTTTAATAAAAAATATCTGATAATGTAATAGTTAGGTAGTGGAGACAGAAGAAGAAGGAGAGAGAAAATGGAATTACGGAGATTGCAAAACTGAATGAGTGTCAGTAGTAGTGAAGTCAGTTAAGGTTCTTTGGTGAAGTGTATATAATGTTGACAGCGCCAGGTTGGATGCCAATTCAATTCATTAGTAAGGATTTTTATGTCTCCATCTCATCTTGGACGAAGTAATGGAATGTGATCCTTAATCATTAATTACGACGTCTGAGTTAAAAAGGGGAAAAACTCGTAACGGGCCCAGGAGTTCTGCTTGAGGGAGTGGCTGCTCCTCTCTCTCTCTCTCTCTCTCCGCTAACAGTTAGTCATATAGGTGTATCTCCCTCGTTTGAATCTTATATAATGCTGGAGAAAATGTAAAATGAGTATGAGTGCTTTAGTTAGTAGAGAAAGAGAGAGAGTAAGGGAAATCCTGGCTGAGGAAAACTTAAAAATTAAAGTTGCTAAAATTTCCTGGAGATGTAAAGAGAAAAAAGTGGCCTGGTCCCAAGAGTGTGAAAACTTTCGATTTGAATTGTAAATGACTGTTTGGGAATTTCTTCGACACCTTCTTTCTCGAGTATTTTCCCCTTTTCTTCCACTATTCTTAAGGCAGAGCATGGCTTTTAGGTCGAAATGTGTAGGATTGCTCACACTCTACTATGTACGTATATATACACAATACATATATAGAGCATTAGATGAGGAGGAGGAAAAAAGGTGATAGTTTAACTTGGTAAAAAAGCCTTGTGTTATGTAGTAGTAAAGATTGTAAAGACAAGGCAGTGGAGTGGTAGTAGTGTCGTCATGTCCTCTTCCCTTTGAATCTGACGACAAAGTCTAGTAGTTTATGTTCTTTATTTATATGCAAAAAAATGTTTGGAGAAATGAAAGTTTGTTATAAAGAGAGGCTTTGAAAGAAGGAGTAATGTTATGCCGAAATTGAAAGAAACGAAGGTGGTTGGTTGTAGAGGAAGCATTCGACTCTGTGTCTACATTTGTATTTACGGAAAAGTATAAAGTATATCTGCAGTTGTAGTAGTAAAGGAGGAGGAAGTGTTTCAGGATGCAGATTTCCAGATAAGTACTAAAGAGCTAAGCTAGCTTAGCTACATTATATACCTACGTTATGAATGTATGTCTCGAGAAAATAGTTCTAGCCTGTAATAAGTGTGAGTAAAATGTGATACTAGTTAATAGGAGTAACAGCACTAGATGCGTTACCTCTTCCTAGCCATATAGAATTTAGGAAGAGTGCTAGGAAGGGTCTTAGTACACATAAAGGTAAGTAGACAAGGAAGAGGCACTACACGTTGTCGTCCTAAGTAGTTGTAGTAGTAAGTAAATGTAGGGAAAAATTTTTGAGGAGAAAAATGGCACTTCTTAAAACGACTGCTATCAATTTTATTTGGAAGAAGAAGAAAAGGAGAAGGAGGGGTGAAGAGAGAGAGAGAAGAGGAAATAAAAAGGAACAAGAAAAAATCCTGAACTAAGGAAGGAAAAAACGTAATTTTTCATCCGCCTGCATGGAAATCGCTCTCGTCTTTGCTTGCAAAAGGAGAATTTATGAAAATCATGTGAAACGAATGACAAATTACTCAAAGCAAAATGAAAAATTTATACTGCAGAGAGATTCTTTCCTTCTTTTTATTCATTTCCTTTCTATATTGAGAAGCATTAGACGACAGTCATCCCGGCAAAAGTTTGGGGATCATTTCTTTCTCCATTTCTGTCCCAAATGCATGCATTTTGTATTCGATAAACTCTGTCAAGTTAGAGTTAAAGTTTTTCAGTTGGTTTAGATTGCTGGCCTGGCCTCGTCTCTGCCTCTCTCTCTCTCTCTCTCTCTCCGGCACACTAAGTAAGGAGTGGCAAACTTTACGGCTTATGCACACATAGCACTCACTACTTGCATAATACACACATCTCTCTCTCTCTCTGGATAAAGAACCACGAAAAGATGACATGACGGCTCTTCATCTTCTATCTATACCTATCAATTTTCTATCCCCTATTACCCATTATTACTTTTATTAACTATGGCTAGATGTATAGAGAATGAAGAAGTTTTTGCTGACTCTTTTTGTGTCTCTCTGTCTGTAAGTCAAGCGTATAGGGCACATGTTTATTATAGAATGGCCGTACATGACATGTATTCGTATTAGTAGCATTTAGAGTGCCGTATACATGTGCAGGACGATGATAATAGCCAGGTAGAGAAGGAGTAGGTAGTGTTACTTTAGCAGTTTGCTTGGACAGTCAAACATTTGACTTCATAGCCTTATTACCACCATGAGTACAATGTCGTATTCAGTATTTAGTAGGACGGGACGCCTGCAATGAAGAAAACCCGAAGGCGACTGGATGATAACTCATCTAAAATTCTCCTGCTGTGACTGAGGTTGTTGTGCGAGGCCATTCGCAAATAACGTGTCATTTTTAATGAGTTGTGTGACAAATCAATGAACTCATGAAATAAACTTTCAATCTAATCAAATGCACAAATAACGCTAGGAAGTTTCCTAGACATATAGTAAGGACGTGCTCTTATAGTAATAAAATAAATGTAGATTAGCTTTGTCTCCTATATAAATGCGCTCTGCGGTTAGATTTGTACAAAGAAGTGCTAATCATTCAAGATGTAGCGTTCTATAGCCAAAGAAAACATATATAAAATATAATACTTAGTAGTTTTACTGGTAATGATTTGATTCTGTACTGTTTTTCTGTCCGTCATGTCATGTCATTTGTTCTGAGAGAGGAAAGGAAAGAACATTAAAGTTAAAAGAAATTGTATATTGAAGGATTGGAGAATCATATATTAGTTATAGGAAAGGAATAAATAATAGTGAAATGTTCGGCCTGTGTCGTTCTCGTAGATTATTATTTGCAAATTATGCTGTGCCTAAAGTTAAAATAACTTTAGTAGTTGATGTTCGTAGATACACACATAAATATATACGCATGTATTATTAATATTAATAATAGGGCCTTGGTTATTGCATTGCCTGGGGATTTGTCTTTGCTAGCAATCAAAGCAGAAGGTGCATGTCCCTCACACCTTGGCGTATAAATCTTGGCTATGGATGGTTTGACTATATTTGTATGCAGTCAGGACAGCTGAAATAGAGAGAGAGACAAGTTTGAGCACAGTTTAGATTTGAAATAGGGAAATGGAAGAGAGAGAGAGAGAGAGAGAGTCTGAATTTAGTGTGTGTAGGAAGAGAGGAACGACGACGGAGGGAGGGATTACATTACATTATACGTTAGTATGTATGTATATTTGTTGGAAAAGTATATTATATATTGTATTATTGTAAGAGGGAAGGGAAGACAAGGTACACGTCTAATATCAATGGCGAATTCATGATCGAGGAAAGTTCTAGTGTATGATAGGACGGTATTATTGTAGGAGAAGTGCAAGAGGTGAACTATGAAATGCTCATATGAATTCATAGTACGTAGCCGGACCGGGAAAAGAAGTGTCATAAAAATTTAATATCGAAATCGATAAACAGTGTTGTAACGTACATGCAGAGTAGTTCTCTGTTGAGTGAGAGAGAGAGAGAGAGAGTAGTCTAAAGAGTTCCTTTCTCGTAGGGCACACTGTTCAAGTCTGTAGGCAGCAACAACTCTTGGATGGAAGGAAAAAGAGTCGGAGCGGGTAGCGACTGCTAGGAGGTACACACTCCCGAGGAACGGGAACACTAGCAATAGCGTAACAGTCGCTGTGGCTCAATCCTGAAACCTTTTATCCGCTTTGCTTTATGCTATCAACGGAGTAAACGGTAAGCAAGTGACTCTCTTGCCCCGGCTCTCTCTCTCCTTGACGTTCCATTTACTCTCCGCCTGGATTTCGGCGAGTGTTGAGTTGACAAACGAAGTCATCCTAGCTCCGACACCGCACCGGGCTGGGTGCGAGACTTCTAGGGAAATACTCTTATAGATGTACATATGCATGAATGGGAAGGAAGGAAAGTGACAAAGCTCTGTGTCTCTAGCCGAAAAGATGAAAAGAGTTGTGGATTCTATTTTGTTGTTACAGATGGGCATGGGGCATGGTGGAGCAGATCAACAGGGTCAGCATTATTCTTCTATGTATTTACCTGACCATATGACCACACCTATGACTATCCAGTAAGTTCAACTCTATACTTGCTTATCTATCTATATATTGTAAGTATGATAAACATATGCATGCAACAGTCGAAGGCTATCTTTAAAAGTTGAGACAGATTGTTTATGATTTATTTGGAATAGCTTGTCTGAAGCATTTCCTGTTTTTAATGTTTCCATTATACACAGTAAAATGTTTTTTCCTGTTTCTCGTCGACTATTATAGAGTCTGTCAGTTGTGCTACATTTCTATCTGTAGCTAATTAATATTAAGAGATGTATCTTCTATGTGAACTGTTTGTTTTGATTTGCTTAATAGGGTAAGACTATGATTTAATATTTTGTTGCGTTTCGTAATATTTGGCATTGCATTATTGTGGTAGTTCACCTGTCTCTTATGGTGGTAGCCCGCCGACTTACACGACACTGTCAAGTCCTCATGCACCGTCACAGCCACAAATGGGGAACACACATATGATGCACCACCCTCAAGGTACACGACCTCAGCCGCAACAGTCGCTGATGGGAACGAATGCACCGCCCGGGAGATCACCTACTAATTCCAATTCACCTGCCAACCCAGAAACTACCACATCCGATGACAGCGATGACAGTGTCCCTGTTTCACAGGTTAATACTTTGATTTATTCTATAAATTCACGAAAATACGCATTCAAGTTCACTACAATAAGAGTTGTATTCATCTATGTATTTACGTATTTAATACCTGTAGGTCTGTGAACAATAAGAGTAGCCATTTACATTAAGAAACTAAAGTTATTTTATAGATAAAGATTTAGAGTCAACATTTCACATTTCTTAACTTTTAATGACCTGAAGTCAATAACATTTTACATGGTAGCACTAATTTCTGTCCATTTCGGACAAGTTAAACATAGAATGCTACGATATTGGATGTATTAGGTATATGCACTAGCACTTATGTAATTTAAGCGTGTTACATCCTGTAAGGATGTAGAGGGGACTAGTACCATGTTTATGTCCTCCTTTGACGGAGGAGTTTTGCTAATAGTATTACTGATATATAGGAACCAGGGAACAAAGATGTAGTAGAAAATTCGTAGTAAGAGTAGATAGAAAACATATAAGTAATTATGGATTTCTCACGGTTAACCCTGGGAAGGATTAAGTGGTATCAGTCTTAATAGAAGAAGAGTGAGCAAGAAGTTTGCTTTGGTTTTGCATTCTGAGAGAAGTGCAAAACACAAAAGAGAGCTAAAGCTAACTAAAGTTTGGTTGATTGTGCGGTCCATAAATTTCACTTGATAATGAATAAATTTCCGCAGACAATATATCATGAAATGTTAGTATGCATACATTGCATGAGGAATGGAACGGAATTACAATAGAGAGAAATGAAATGAAATCGTAAGAGGAGCTATTCAATTCTGTCCACAGAAAGACAGACAGAAGAGCGTCGACTTTCAATATGCTCTTCTCTTTACAACTCTTCGTCCCTCTACAATTGTTAGGATTTATATAGAGTGACTAAGCGTATATTAGCCCGACAGACACATAGCACATAGATATATATTGCAATAATATATGTCTTGTACATAATACCTAAGCGCCTTACATAAAATACCTATTAGAAATATGTAAGCTACATCCTTGTTCATGCTCCACTAATATAC
>JAAAYG020000003.1:381386-395375 GCA_009936455.2 Tomocerus minor
AAAAGTGATGACACACAGACGGACGGACGGACAGACAGACAGACAGATCGAACATTTCCATAAAGAGGTCACTATGTTCCCTCTTAATAATTAATTATTGACGACCCTACTTCCTGAATGCCCCATTCATTAATTTGTGCAAATAAAAGAATGACACCGTTGCGTTGTGTCTGCTGAAGCATTCAAATTATCCAAGAAGAATAATAATATTATTATAGGATCATTTAAATGAAATAAGTACTTATGTATGTATAACTTGGCAATTCTGCAAACCAGTGAATGCATGTATTCTACGTAGTTCTGCGATAAAATCAGTCAGATATTTTATAAATACAAAAGAACATTTCAACGTAGAATGAGATAAAATGGGTTTAAGTGGTAGTCGGTGTATGTAGTTAGTATAGAGGAACAACCTGTAAACTAGATTTCGTTTTAGATACGTCACAGTTCAGACTGTCAGTAAAAATGAGCATAAAATCAGCATTTGTGAACATAAATATGAATTAAATGTACCATTACAAATTGCAAAATTAAACAAACAAACCATAGAGGCTTTTAAAATGCGAGATAAATTCTAGAGATAGAGGCGAGAAAAAGCTTGTGATTGTTAAAAGGGTATGTGGAAGAAGAGGATTTAGCTGAGAAGGGAAGTTGGTTATAATAATGTAATACACCTTTATAGGTAGTTAAAGCAGTGGTCGTATTTACTATGTATATCCATATACATATTATTATGTGTATGTAAAAGGAAAACAAAGTGGAGAGGAGGAGGTAAGTAATCTAGTGCAACTCTATCGTTGTTGCTGTGTGAATGGCATCAATCATGAAATAGTTGTAATGTAAACATACAGACATACACATGTAAAATCTATTGAAAATTGCACCACTTTCAATATCTTTGTAGTAACAAGAGGAACATCGTTTACGCAGACATTTAAGTAATGCTGATAAATAATATGATACTCATTCCCTTTGCAAGTAGGCAGGCAGCTGCATCATAGCACAACGTTAGGAGATGCACAGATATACTTTGTCAGACTGAATGTAATACAATGGGATAAAACAAGTATATGCCTACGTTTAAAATTACAGGCTTACTTACAGAGCACTTACATAACTGGTTATACTTATCGTAGTTTATGAAGTGTATCAACATCAGATTAAATACAAAGCTCAAACTGCCGTCCGTCCGTGAGACGATCGTTTTCCCTTTCTTCTTTACCTTTGATTTCCTTCTACACTGATACACAACTACACATTCATCTTTTCTTAGTCAGAACTTCTTCCCCTTTATCCTTATCAATCTTTCCTTCTTTAACTCATAGTAACGAAATAACCGTCTTTGCCTACACTCATTCACTCAGCCTACTCCAAAACACGTTACACATTACACATATTTTACAGTCGTGAAACAGAACCCTTCTTCTGTCCTACTCAACGACAACAGGTGGCAGAAGCGACATTCAAATTCCTCGACAACAACAACAATCTCAATCTTAAGTATCTGCAGTTTTTAACTTCAAATGTATTTCAGACAGGGAAGAACAAAGCAAATGTATTGTTATCAGTTTTTCTGCAATCATTGAAATAAATCAAAAATGCATAGAACTTATAGATTGACTGTATCTTTGCTTATCGCCAGAATTGAAAGGAAATTGTCAAGAAAATCTAATTTTCTAACAAAACACCCTGTAGTCTAGCCCTGTAATTGATGTGGCGTTTCCTCGATCTATGTATTTTGACTAGCAGTAGTCAGTATTTATCCCTATTCAAAAATAACAACTTCGTGCGTTTTGTTTCAGAGTAAAATTCTTTATTTTAAAGTATACACACAGAATTACCCTCACATATTTTTTTATGATTTTATTAATTCTACTATTATTAAGATCAAGATGCATTGCATTGAATTGCATTACATTTATTTCGGAAAGCGAGCTGATTAAAGTGATTTACCTGAATTACAATTACAACTACAAAATATTTTGACATTTTGAGCCAGCTGAAGGTTTATCTATTAAAATTCTCAGTAAAAAATAATTATTCGAGATATATTATAATTGTGGTCCTGATAATAGAGCAATATTTAAATAGAAACACATCTGACATCAGAAATACAAGCCCTATTCAATGTATACCAAAATCGTCGCACCGCGCACCGGTTCAGTGCAGTGGGATTTTTAGTGTACTAGAAAATTTGGATAAAATGCCGATAAAAAAAATAAGTATGCATTTTGGTGTGAATAACTAAGTGGTTGATTAGATATTACTAACGAATTTATGTTTGTAAGCACAATAGACACAATAGTACTGAACTGTATTAGTAAAGTAATGCTTTGATTATAATAATATTTCTTCTTTTGCCAGTTTTAGATTGAGAAATCGTGGGATGTGATGAGCTTTTCCGCAAATGAAACGAATGAGGCTATGTGCCACTCTCAGCCATTATTTATTTATTCCCTGGTCTACCACAAACAAGGGAGTAGAATTCTTCAGTCTCACACACACCTTGCACGGATCTAATGTCAGGGATGAAGCATAAGCATATAGCTGAATATAAGTCTGCATCCATATATGCTACTAATATTAATGAAGCATTATAGCAGTATTTTTCTTCATTCCTAGACAAATCCCGAGCAAAATTAGAGATAATCACGCTAGGCGCCTATTGTCCGCCCAAATCAAAATGCCATGTCATCTACTGCATGAAATAGCTCCGTGTAGCTTAGTGAGGAAGTTTCCATACTTTTGATTCTCCAAGTCTTTCTACACCCATTCAAATTATTTCATGATAATGCCTCCATCAATTCAACAAAAAAGAACAAATTAAGACAGAACAACGTGATCTGTACCGAGATGAATTCTTCATCATTCAAGAACATAATACTACCGAGTAGATGCGATGCAGCTAATATATACTTAGTATGAGTCAATATAACAACCATAGTATTAGGGCGGTCGTGTAGATAGCGAAAACGTCTTAGATTGCACAATAACATTAGTAATGTTGTGCCTAGCATGATTTGTCAGAATCTCTTCGGATTAAACAATGTCTTGTATATGGAAGTGTAAGGTAATTAGCAGTTGTTCGAACCCAGAGTCATAATAATAGAAAACGATAAATTAACTTCCCTCCTACCGCTTTAACCATCTCAGATGAATCCATTCAAATCGCAAATGAGTATTATGAAGATTGATGTGAAGTTTAATAAAGGGAGACAATCATAACAGTAGTAATCCAAATGAAAAACACTTACTTAGTCTGTCTTCTGTGATAACTACTTGTACTTTAGATTTCCGTAGTGCAATAGACTATTTCCCACTATCCACAAAGATTTGAAAGACCAGAAGTGCTTAAGCTCTACGAATGCACACTCTCAACTTCTACGACATTGTTCTTCTAATCATTTTAAATTAAATTAAGAAGCCATAAATACGTCAAACTGTCATGTATTTGTGTACAGAGAAGAATTTTCAAAGGGAAAACTGTGGAAACAAAGTTAAGATAAAACGAAATGACTGAATAAAAAAGTGTACACGCTAAAATTTACATGCATTAGTACAAAAGTACAAAACGCAGTGAGTTAATGCATATAAAACATTATTACCTTCCTACGCAGACTATTCATTTCATAGTACGAAAAGCTGCGTTAGATAAATAGATAGTTAAGGAGTCAAGGGAGGCGGGCGAGTAGTAGTAGTGGTGGCGTGTTGCCATAAATTCAGATGAGATAATCTAGGTAGTAAAAATCCTCTTAGCTAGTAAAATTTGCATTTAGTGTGCTAAGGCACATAACATAAAATAAACTAAGACGAAGAATAAAAAACTAATTACGATAAGTAACAGAATAGTTTATGGAGAAGGTGTGTATGTGTAATCCGGGGTGGTGCTCCTGTCCTGGTGCCGCTCTGCTTTATATGTTCTTCGCTTGTTTGTGAAGAGACAAAGGTGAAGGGAGAGCGGATTGGTATAAAAACCTACATGAAAACACTTGTATGTATACTACAAGTATGAGCATGTTCTGTAATGGTTATAGCTCGAGAGACGGTTAGCTTAAGTAGGGAATATTTTTAGAGAAAAGACAGGAGAGTGTAGGTTAGTTCGGGCAAGTAGACATGTACGAAGGCAATTATAAATGTAAATTGAAATTGAGTAGATGAAGGAGCGGTTTGTGTAAGCAGAAGAGGTAGTCAGAGAGGAGAGGAGTTAGTTGAGAGTTGTCAGAGTCGAGGATTCGGAATCGATACAAGGCGAAAAATCGATAATGGGAAGAGTTGAATAGAATGGTCTTGGCATGCATTTCTTAAAGTTATAGCCAAACGAGAGGAAATTCTCTAATATACAATAACATAGGTACATGCCTAGGTATACGCAGTACATTTGCAACTATGCATGCAGGGATTCTAACGATATGTAAAAAGAAGAGAGAGAGAGAGAGAGAGATAGAGAAATGCTTTCATCTATGTCGTATGTATTAGTACGAAGTGCAAGTGAACTACAGAGAGAGACTAAAAAGTAGTCAGCATAATGTATAAGTACATCGTGTGTACAATGTACATAGAGTCTGAATCCCAAGCCAAGCCAAGCCAAGGAAGTCGCACACGGGAGTACACATAATGCATTCGAATCTACATCCACATCACCATTATCCTTACTCGCATCACTCTAGTTCCTCTGTGTAAAAAGAGAGTCCGTCGAAATGTTTGCATGAAGCTGGAAAAGGAGATTTAGGGAAAAAGATGCATACCCTGCGAAAGGGTCTCTCTCTTGCATACATTCATCCTCCTCCAACTACAATATTCGTTGAGTTGGTTGGGATGGAAGAGTCGGTTCGTTCGTTGATGTGAGTGTGCTGTAGTTCTTGTACAGTGCTCCTGGCAGACTTCGTCCCAAAGTAAAGAATAGTGTATAGCTATTGGATTGGTTAATTTACATAAAATCGAATTCTTTCTTTCCCTGTGAAAGTGAAGAGACTCCGTCCGTGCTCGACACAGGACAAAAGAACGTGGAAACGGAGAAAAAATTGCGTAGACTCTTTCTGATAGCTTTCTACTCACCCACTGAATGCAGATAAGAGAAAATTCCCGAATCACACTACTCAGCAAAGCACACCCTTTTCTTTTCCTTTTTTCTACATTACATTAAATTCTCAAATACCTTCCAGTCCATCTCTCCACTCCTCCATCCATCCACAGACACACACACAGCCTCAGATCTCACTCTGGCTCATGTCATCTCTCTCTCTCTCTTTCCCCATTTACAATCAGATACCAATTTTCCCTTTTCTCCATTCCCGTCCTCGTCCAAAAAATCAACACATGAGCTCAGTTGACTTGAGGAGACACAACTCTCTCTCTCTTTTATCCTATTCCCATGCCCAAAAACCTCTCTGTATCATCATTTCAATGATTTCCCTTCTTTTACTGCACACACTAAACTCTATATGTACATATTCCAGCTAAAATCCATTACCATTACGAGACATGGCTCTTCTCTCTATAGCCGCGTGGCATGTACCTGCTTTTATGTCCACGATATTTAACATTACACCATTCTAGCATCCATTATCTAACCAGACATTATTTCTCCTATCATCTTATAGACACTATAAAAACTCAACTTTAGAATGCTATCATTACTGAATTTGATTGAGTCATCCCCTTGAAGACCCTCCAACTTCATCCTCATCATCACACAAAATGAGACTCCAGCTCAAGTTACAGACTTACAGACAGCTTCTGCTCACTACTGATATTGATATTTCTATTACCACCATCGATGATACTACAGATATACATACACATTTGTTAAGTAGACATTACTTATAATAAAATATTCTATAGGAGCTCTTTCTAATCAACAGAAAAGTTTCGTCTTCAAGAAGGATATTAAAGTATATACATCAAGGAGTATATGTATATCCAATACAAATAATATGAAGTAGCACAGGATTAAGTCATCCAAATCGATACTGACTGATTGCTCCTGTTCTACTAACAACGTGATGAATAAAATAACTCTCCAATCATAATCACGACTTGAGCTAGAGAAGTTCACTGCATACATCCAGTAGCCTCATGAATAATAATTAGCGCTAGAGATAAAATCGAAGACTCCTCTCCTCTCTCAAGAAAAAACACTCTTTCCTAAACGCTTTTCAATCATAGTAACATCTACATCATCTTTATAAAATCCATCATCAATTGTGACAAGGTTAACTTCAGTTTCCTTTCAGCTCAAACTTAAGTTTTTTTTAAATGAGATTTTAAGACGAGACAACAGCTAGAATCTAGAATCTACACAACATCTTTTATACCCACTTTAATGCTTACATTATAACTCAAAAAGTCTACGTTGTTTCTTCTATTGTCTATAATATTATGCTTGGAAAGGAAAACTGGAGCGGGGAGCTAAATAATATTAAAACAAGTGTTTATATGCATGAGGATAGAAATAGACTGATATAAAGTGTAACATATTGTGTGTATTAAAATTTCGTGCGTGTGTCTTTATAAGGATTTCCCTTGTACAATCTAATAAAGGAAAAGGAGTGCGTGCAAGAAGTAAAATTATAGTAAATAGAAGGACAGGCCCGGACACAAAAGCCTCGCCTCGTCAACCCTTTTGTTTAACTCATCACCAGCCAGTCTCTGCTTACTTAGAATTAGATTGAATAAAGTGAATAGTGAAGGGTAGAGCAAATGCCCCGTCTAAACTCGAGAGATATTAATTTAATTTTCATAACTATAATAGTTGTTGCGTAGATAGGACAAAGCAAACGGACAGAATTCATGAGAGTGCACATAGGAAAAGGCTGATGACTTTTGATAATAATATGACAGACAAAAGGGAAGAGTGCGAGAGAGAGAGAGAGAGAGAGGGAGTCGAATAGCAGTGCCGTATGTATTCATAATTTCCTTTTGTCTATAATAGGATGTTTGTTGATTTGCGCGAGGAGTTAGTAGTAGTGGGAGACGAGTGGGGAAATGATAGACTCTGACTCCCAATGAGTGCTGCGTAGCACTAATTAATACAAAGGCTCCGTTTTAATTGCTCTGCGACGAAGCAAAAGACAAAGACGTCCATTGGCCTTAAAATCGTCTCAGGCGGTCCTGTGCGGATAAATCCACTCAACGGGACAGTGCTAATGAGTGAATGTGTACTCTTGCTAAAACTAATAGCCTCAACGAGCGCGTCGGCGGAAACGAAGGAGGAGGCTCAGCAATAAATCAATGAACCAGCCCCACAGAACTAAGCTGCAGTTCGGTTCAGCCCGAGCCACTCTTCTTCTATCCATTTATTTTCTCTAGTTAATCCTACGTCTTCTTCTTAACCACATATCGCACTCTTATTGCTTCCTTTAGTTACACACACATACGGACGTTGCTACAACCGGCACCACTTACTATTATAGCACTCCAACTCCTAGACAAACACTACAATAATGCAATGCAATAGATGCCAATAACTTAGATGTGTATGTGTACCTATGTGTCTACATATTATTTTCGCCTATGTCTTCTTCCTATAATTTATTTTTTTTCTATTTGCACTAGAGCGCTCTTTGAATCTACACAAGATACAATAGCTTCATTTTTTAGTTGCACAAATAAAGGTTATCGAGCTACAACGCAGTAAGTACACACGTTTGGTTAGGAAGACACAATATTAGATGAATATGCAGTCCATATTTCATTTTCTGTATAGAGAGACAGACACCCTATATATACCTACGCATATAAGCAGTTATAGAGGCAACTTAAGCCAGAATTCAATTCCATCGTGTAATAAAAATGTAGTTGCCCATCTCCCTGTTCTCTCCTGCTTGCTTCACTTGGCTCCGCTTCTTCTCATCCACACTGCATGCATAAATTTGCATAGATCCATACTAACTCTATTTTTTGGCTAAAGAAAGATGTCAATGAATATGAATGAGTAACATGGCCCGTCCTAGCATGTACTTAGAAATAAAAGGCCCAACACAAAATTGTTATTATCCACAATGAAATAAACAAAACACCTGGAATGAATGACGCCAAGAGAGTCAAAGCAACTTGTACATGGTTTCAGCAGACATCTGTGTAATTCTACACAGAGATACATACATACATGCACATTTAGATACTATATATCTCTCTGTCAGCTCGACACACATCGCAATCACATCAATAAAAATAACTAGTGATGTATGTATGTGCCCATCGTATGTTTATAGTTGTTTATATGATGTAGCTTTATGTCTCGATTTGATCTTGAGTGTAGTGCTTGGGCTTTATCTGTGTAAAGTCTGTGGATGAAGGCGACAGAAAAGCAGTGAACGAGGGTTCAAGTGGAGGACAGAGCGGGAATGACTCCCACATTACAATTCTCTGATTAGGGGAAATGAAAAGGAAATTATAGAGAAGAAATCCTGGACTGGGTAGTAATTGTCTTTTTTAATTCCTCGACTCAAACGCTGTGTAATAAATGGATGTCCTTCATCATTTCTGAAATCATGCCGACTCTCAGCTCATTACAAGAACTTCTTCAGAGACGTTAATTATACAGCGCTATAGTCAGTAGACTTGCCAAATTACCTGTCTTCCCTCTTTCAACTCTTTGTCATTAGTCATTAATTTACCTCCGTCATCTGGACCTTCCCAGCATTCACTCCAGGCAGAAAAAACAAGACCCCTCTCCACTTCTATCCCTACAACAGCCTCACACTCAAATGCATAAATGCATACTCTCACTCTTTGGCAAAACCAAACACATAACTAGGTACCTAAATAACACAACCTCTCATGAACAGGTACTTACTATCTTACATATATACATATACACCAAATAAGTACTACTCCCATACATACATTCATAAACTCAATAAAATCTAATACACTAGCCATAGAAGTATATAACTCAAATTTCACAGAGAAAAGTAGTCAACATAATAGTATAGTACGATGAAGCAAATGTGCCATCCTCTTTCAAACATACCTATAAACTTATATTTTATAAATCATGATGTGAAACAAGAAATTTGTCTATGGACGTACAGATAGAATCCCTTCGTCTTGCTCGTCTCAGCCCACCTAAATGTCTTCATGCTACTAAAAATAAGCATATCAACTTTTTGTGCACTTCTGTCAATGTGCTACTAAAATCCTAGTTCCCGTCTTCACGACTTTTCCAACGACTAACATCCATTTTATTTTCGCCAACAGGCTATACTAAACAAATGAAATTGCATGAATAAATTAAGAGGCAAAAGCTGAGAAGGTAAATAATGTATCTATCATGCATAGACTCTATGTAGTCATCACATATATCCCAAGTAGCTACGTGAGTATGTGACTAACGAAACTGAACTCATTACTATATTAGCTATATACACTACTGGTAGAATATAAGTTTTAATACATTATTATGTAGCGACTACTGTCTATCAGTATATCTAATGTTCCTTGCTCCTTCTTCTACACACACGTTGAAATTATAATGTTATATGAGTAAATATATCCTCCCTGTTCACAATAGTTTGCCATGCGTTTTGACTTCCAGCGGAAATTGTCCACACCTCCAATCAGGCAAATAAATACTAAATAAAACAGGAATGTGCATAAGTAAGCATGTACACATATCACACAAAGAAAGAGAAACGCACCTGGCTGGACAGACTGCTAAATAAATGAGTACTGGAAATTAACTGACTACATTTGCGACTCCTTTAACAACCTTTGTCATCACATGCTAAAATTACGTAGCCAACGGAAAGTTTAGTTGTGTCTATCATTAATATAAAGGTAACCTATTATTCGCCAGAGTCATGTCCTTTCATTTCTTCCCACTCAATCTAACCGCACACTAATAATGTCTACTACAGTAAAGCCTTATTTATAACATGGAATGAAAATACAATTATAGAAATGTAAGCACGCATTAATATTGACAAGCTTCAAATTACAATCTGAGAACAACTCATTGATTGAATAGCAGTTTATCCTTGATTTCTATCAGAAAATCAGTCATTTTCTTCATGTACGACCCGTTGTAGCTATAATGAATACATACATGTTGAGCAAAGAAATATAAATATATAACGAAACCCTATACTGCCTATACTTGCCTTGATATAATGTTATTAGCTAACGCAAAGTAACCAGCAGTGGTTAGGGTTAACTGAAATCATGAAATGCACCCTGCTGGGAGCTCATCTAAAATAACCACTGGCCACTGTTTATAGTTAGGTGTTAGTATAACGTGTACACAATTGAATCTGAACAGAGCATAAAAAACACTGAAGATTCATTAAGTAATTCTACATGCATGCATACATCCTTGCATAACTACATCATGAAAATCGAGAATGAATAGAGATGTGCATTCTTAGCTCGTTCATTCATTAGGATGCCCCATTACAATTACATTACAAGTACAACTTCTACTATTTAATAAGCGTAGAGTATTTCTGGTGTGTACTCACTAGTGTCATTCACTTAATCTATTGACTTGAACAAAAAACACACATCCCTTGATTGCCTTCTCATATCTTGTTTCATCTCAACAGCAGCTTCAGCAGCATCACATTCATAGCCAAATGAATTGAATGAGACGAAGAGCTCCTAGAGGATCACATCACGACACGATTATAAATAATATTCATTTATTCTTTATCACACCTATATCGTAACTACATTCATGATCCTATTACACCTTCCCCTCCCTTAAATCTATTCACTTATGAATAACGCTGTGAATGCTAAGGCTAAATACATCAACTAACAGGTTACGTTATTATTCATTCAAAGACTGCTACTATTCACATGAACACTGTCGTAGCCGTTGTACAGGAACTCAATCAAAGCACCTACTGAAATGAAGATTCAATTTCTATTAAGCAAATAGCCATGCCGTAATAATATAGGAAGTAGCTTGCAACCAAATTATAAACCCTAATCATATTTTCCAATTAACCAATCAATCAAATAATGCCTAAGGCTATAATCCTAATATCTTCTTCCTGGAAACTATAATATTGCAATCGTAGTCCGGAATACTTACGATGTACCTTTCATTTTGCACAATCAAATTATATATATTATTACACTGCTTTGCAGGTAGTTTGTAATTTTTTTGGGAAAATTGTTAATGTGCAAGCTAATAAATGATCGACACTTGGAGACTTCGAAAAAGGACAATATTTGTAAATGCATTAAAAGATGGGCAAAGCAGAAATTTCTTTAGGGCTCGTAGAGCTAATGTGCCAGGACACATTGTATTATAGAATTAAGTTAGAAAAACATGTGTAGGCAGCATCTCGGCTGATTTCCAGTGTACACACGTGGTACATACATAATATTTATGTGATGTAGGCTGGATGTAAGAACAAGTAATCGAAATCCATTCTGTAGGTTACGTTAAGTATGTAGTAGGTCGTGCTTGGTTTCTGACGTACTAATAGTGCCTACCTTTTGAGCAGAGGCTGTAAGTTAGCATTGAGTCGGATAACTCTTTAGGTGTAGACACTGTGTGTTGTATGTGTGAGTTGAGAACATGAGAATAGGTACATAGTCGAGGAGGAGTGAAGCCAGGGCCATTAGAGCTGGTGAAACAAGTTTTATTCCCGAGAAAGGATTAAATAGAGCCAAGAAAGCCATGTGCCGTATGAAATTCAACCTGACATCCTTCCTCTCTCTCTCTCTCTCTTCTAGTAAAGAGTAGAGAGAGAGAGAGAGTCTAAGTACATGTATAGACTTAGGAGGGATCCGAATGAAAAAATAAGGAAAAGGATTGGCAAAGCTCAGCATTAAAATCTTCATTTTAGGATTTGGCACCTCTCTCCTTTCTCCTCTTTTTCCAATGTACTTTCACAAACTCATTTCTCGTAGGTGTAGTGTAGGCCTTCTTAGGTAGGTAGGTCCTTGCAGTTTTATGTAGTTTGTGCCCTAGTGTTTTATACGCTAGTGTTTTAGGTTTTAGTTTTAGTACTCGACTGACGTGCTCCTAACATTTCTCGTAATATTCCTTTCGACACTGCAAAGCAGGAGAGTGGCAGAGGAAGTGAAGACTCGGGGAACAACACCAAAGCATTTCCTAATGGAGCTACTAATGGCTCTCGGATTTACTTCATGTTCTAATGTAAAAACAGAACATTCCCTCCTCCTAATAGAGAGCACTAGAGGATTCAATGTTTTGGTCAGAGTTTTAAGGCTGTCGACTCGAGTTCAGTTGACTCGCAGCCCAAAGTCTCAGCAGCATCGATGATGATGTTGATGATGACATGATGAATGTCTTAAACTTTACAGAGAAGTGGCAGCTTCTGTAACCTGTCAAAGACTCTCTGCCTCCTGTCTCTACTACTCACTGCAGATCTGGACTAGGCTGCTATGAGCATCCCAACACATACCATACAAAAGACTACATAGCCTACTCATTTGTAACCCAACTATGAGCATAGCCCTTTCTTTTTCTTCTACAAACACACTCACACGTACATAGGTTCTAAATCTATATAGTTGCTCTCACAGCTCATCTATGTACATATTTATTTGTGTATATAAACTATAGATAGAGAGAGAGACACATGCTATGCATTCATCTTCATCATAGTTTATAACTATAAAGAAACATTTATTGCTCAAAAGAAAAATTATTCTTTGCCATGTACGTATCTATTTACTGGAATAAAGCTGAGCATTCAATCTCACGTCATTAGTTAAGACAAGCGGCATTCATCCCATTGAAATCATCACGCTACCTGCCTACAACTTTTAACTTTTTATATTTTTACTTAATGTTGACTCTATCTGTATGTACATTCAGCTCATGTCCACCTAGTCCAGACAAAACAAAGTTCACTCTATTTTCCCCGTAACTATCTCAGTATCTTTATTGTAATTTCTTAGTTAACGAGCACAGTGAATTGGTTTTACTTACATACTAGCTCATAATATATACTTACTCTAGTGCAGTGCAGTGTATTGTTGTATTATAATATTTTGTATTGTGTCCAGCTTGGTCTCTTCTTGTCCATCCTGTCTGCTAAGACAGACATTACAAGTTAACTTAAACTTAAATCAAGTATCATCTATTCTTTGGTTAGTCTGTGCTGTGCTGTGGAGATATGAAGGGATTTATCTGAGTGATAGGTAAGACGAGGAGTGGCTGCCACAGAATGGCAGATGAATTCATTACATACATGCTTACGCATAAGTCATTCTTTCACATATCATTTCATTTAAGCCTCCTATTGTTTGTTCATCGTGCCTTGTCTTGCCCTTCTTCCCATTACATAATAACGCTGCATATTTTCCTTTGTGCGCACACAGATACATTTACATGTACAATGTAAGACAACACCAGAATCTCAACGAAAACTAATAGGAGCATAAAAGAGCAACAACTCTTCTCTTCATTTCACTCAGCTCATTCAATTCCCGTCTTAACGTTCTTAGGACCACAAAAGGAAAGACTTCATTAAATTCCGAGAAGCATGAGCAAGGGAAGAAATAGCAGAGAGAGTGAGGAGTCAAATCCCTAGATGAATAATTACACTCCACTCACTAATTGAATGAGAGAATACAGTAGCTGAAATAAATACGCTTATCTGTTGCAGTGTCAAGAGAAAAAAATGACACTTTGCATATTAATGCACGCAAGGCAGGGAACTTCAACTCAAGTTCAGGCCCTATCTTTATTCTTTTCTTCCAGGCATATCCCTCTCTCTCTCTCTTGGAAACTATTTACCCTTTTATACTGTATATCTTTAAGATGATAGCATTTCAGTATATAGGTATAGCTCCGGTAATATTCATCTCCCTTTCTCTCTAAAAGTAAATTGAACTTTAAGCAAAGCATGTTCTGCCAGATCTTACTTATCGTTAGAGTGCTTTTACTACTCGAACCCAAATACAGAAGCTGATTGTTAGTATTAGAGAATCTAGGAAAGGAACGGCTAAAGGAAATGAGCGCCTATGGAATAGAGCGGCTATATATGGTGTAGGCGGAAATTA
>JAAAYG020000003.1:395475-418773 GCA_009936455.2 Tomocerus minor
CTTAGTCTGAGAAAGTCTGAGAAAAGCATGAATGTCATGTAATAAGTACATGCTTAGCAGGCATTGTGTTACTTGGGTTAGTTCTGGTTCAGGTTCGTCGCTCATAAATACAATAATGTACCCACAGCATGAGAAGTTTATAAACTAGAGCTAGGTGTAGCTACGTTGTAAACTTCTTTCAACGACACTAATTTCTAGGCACCAGTTTATTTATTCAATCTACACTTATATTGGAATATTTTAATCATTGCATCACACAGAATACAATGTCTTATTACAGTTATTACTGATACAAAAACAATAATATGTTCCTTTCTTACATCCATAATTGAAATTCAAACAGATTTCTTTCTGCATTTACGTCGATTTTAGTACTGAAAGTATATGGTTGCAAAAATCAATTACGAAAAAAAATGCAATTGAATTTTAGTGATTTCGCAGAAAGGAAGACGATATTTAGGGATTATTAACATATGAAGTGAAGGAAAGTAGTTTGGCTGGCTTTGGCTACTTGTGTTATCTACAAACACTTAAGTACACAATATACATCACAGATACACATAGAGCATCTATGGATTTTTAGTGTTATATGAGAAGGTAGAAAGATGTATATGGTTCTGTCGGGCTTCCAGACTGACACCATTGTAAGCGTAGTCGACAGGAAGTCACGGCAAATAGTTCGTAGTTCCACTAACACTAAACAAACCATCTCTGTTGAGGAGTTTGACGGGGAGTAGAAATACATGAGCTGTGCAGAGTACACACTCACACAGGTACGTAAGGAAGGGTAGAGGATTGCCCAACAAAAGTCTGCGTTGATTCTGCCTCATCCTGTTCTACTGTCTGACCGATGTGCCTGAGGCTCCCGAAAGAAAGCAACTCGGGCTCATCTCTATGGACCACCGACCTTTATAATTACTAGCTTAGCTCAGCAAACAGATCGGAGGCTAAAGCCGAGAGTGGCAAAGCAGACAGAAACCCTTGTCTGTTGCACCTATTAGCAGTAAACCATCCCCCATTATGTTTCTCTGTTCCAAAGTGTAAAAAACTGTTGGCTTACACAGAAAATACATCACCGAGATCACACTAAGTCCACAGTTAGTCGGAAACGATAACTCACCTACTTAAGTACCCATGTACTTTGACAAACAAATGCTAAAAAATTAAAGCCCCTCCCTGTTGTAAATATCCAAGGTGGGATGATATTGTGAGATTGCAGAAATACTAGTAGGTATATCGATAGGGTTTGAAACAGAGCTCTACCTGGAGAGGATGTGATGCTTAAATCGCCTCTATGCAAAAAGTCAGGACAATGAGCTGTGGCAATAGTTGAGTGCAATAAATTGGATGGTTAGAGCTTCATTCGTTATGTAATCTTGAAGACATTGAATGAAGATCTGTCGATTCTTTAGACTTGTGTGAATAAAGTATTGAAGATTCTGCTTGAGAAGACTATTGTATTGCATAAAGTTAGCATATCGTCTCTGCTCAGAGGAAAGGTGTCGGTTGAAAGAGTCCGGATTCGGGTCGTTCGTTACTGACATTTTCACTATGCCGTATGCACAAGAGTGAGTTTGAGCTTTTAACTTTCTCTGCCCTTTCCGTTAGGAATCAACGAACTCATGCGTGTTTATTGAAAAATCATTCTGCCTTGAAAGCATGCCATGAGCCTAAAACCCTGTAATCGAAAATTCATGTCTCACCCAGAACAGAACAAAAATCCTAGAATCCATCCATACTTTTTCATCCTCCGAAAGTACACTTTACTCCCACCGATCCAATGCAATAGCCAAAATACGACTACCTGCTATAATAATATAATGTGCACAGCAACTCACTCAGCTCATAAGATCAGCATATACTGGGAAAATGCGATACAGAACATAACTGAAACAGACGAGTTCTCGCAAAGAGCCAGAATGCATTCATATTACTCCAATATCCTTAAAGCACATGCTTTACGTACTTATAACTACGAAGACGAACATTCACAAACCGAGCCCAACTTAGCGAACCACCGAAAAGAGAACTAGTGAATCCAACTTAGGCAACTGTAATGTCTCTCCTGTTTTATATAACATTCCCTCCTGCGTACCTAGTCAACTTTACTTTCTTTTACTTTACCTCCATCTCCTCCTCTTTTTTTATTTGACACATTTGTCTCTTGATTTGATCACTGACTTCCCCATCCCCTATCCAACTTTCCACTATCTCATCTCTATAGCACAGACGGAGTTTAAAATATCCAACCTACTGCACATCTATCTACTGTTCCATCCTCCGACCTCTTCCACTGATACAAAAGTGGAAAAGAAAAAGAGATGCATAGGGCAGATATACATCTGCACACGCTATCTAACACCTAGTCTGTCAAAGACTAATCTACATAGACAAGGAAACGAAGTGCTCTATTATGTTACGTTAGGGCAGGTATCTAAATTCCAACTTTCCAACCCATCTCTACTTTGTACACACTTACCTGCTTTCCCGACTACATTCTTACCTGCCTCCATACACTACTCCTTCCTCTACTAAATGCATAATACAATACATTTCCATTGACAGAATATTTCAAGCCAGAGACATTTTACCGAGAAAACTACCATTAAGGCCCTATATACATTTACGACAGTCTAAACTGATACGTATTTTCACATACATGAACGTCAAAATGGAATATCTAATAACTTGATTTGCAAATCCTTCTTCAACAATAGTATAGTGCCTTATATTGCAGATATAACCTTATGACCCGTAAAACTTCTCACCATAGACACCCATTCGAAGTGAAACACTCAACACCTACCATCCTAACATACTGCAAAATTAAATCCAACAATTAAAGATGTTTGAATAACGTTAATTACGGTAAAGGCAGAAACTCTACATAAATGATGTACTCATTTTGGCAGCAGTTTTTTAATCCACTTAATATCTGTTACAATCTGCAATCCAAGTGTACACAGATTTTAAGATCAATTGCTTACAATTCCTCGTTTAAAATTTTCTTTAAAACTGATTGAGAGACTTGAACGAAAATACATATACTAAACCGGGTTATTTTATTAAAAATCATTAACGTACACATAATCCTTTCACTCTGGTACAAGAATCAAACTTTACTTTCATGCTCTCTATGGAATCTGCACATTCAAAATTTCCGTTTTAAAATCTGAACTGTTCCAACAGTTTCGTGGCGTATTTAGCGGATGAAAATGGAAGGACAATAGGAGGATGCGGGAAAGGAAATAGAGAGCTTAGGAGAGCTTACCCGTTGATAGACGTGGATGTGAGGAACCATGACAAAATGGAATTGGCGACGGTGAGCCACAGCTGCCAGCACAGGTTGTCCGAGTTTTCAACACAATTATCCAAAAACAATTGAGTTTCCTCATCCATCTCAAACGGTTGAAACTTTCGCCAGGCTTCCGTTGACAGGCCTTTGATCCTCTCCTCGTTCACGCAATACCACTGCAATTCAATCAAAATAAACTAATAAACTTTTGCATTGGAGCCGAGCACGGATATTGCAATCATGGTGCCAACTGGTCAAACAACGATGTTGCAATTTGCAAATATTTGCAGACATGGACTCTAAGTATTATTTAAAACCATTTATAATTGGCAGAAACTAATAAGCAAGGTTACTCAACTAATAACTAAACTTGTTTCACTACATAATTGCTCTTTCAAAGGCAACCTAATGTCAAGAAAGAAATTTTGCTGATATTGCATCACGCACATATGAGAACACAGGAAAACTGACTCTTCTGGCAATATAGGATGTGCGATGTTGTTGGGCTATTATGTTAGCTACAAAATAGAATGAAGCCTTAACTAATGCATCCAGTCATTCATTAACTTTGACATTATCCCCAAGACACGACTATTCCAATACGAAACATCCTTTTCAACTTGTTATGTTATGTGCAGTCATGTAACATCCTAATGACAAGTAAAAGTCAAAAACAAATTGTAGCCATAATCCAATGATACTCTTTACAGCTGAATATGAACCTTGACATTTATATTTACCTACGGACATTCCTTCTTGCACATAAAATCCATTTTACAAAGCTAACCAAAACAATGGGATATATTTAACTATACGCAATACTCAATCCATGATTCTATACGATATAGACGTGTCTGAGTAATGTACAATTTGGTTTCCGGTTTTCGAACAAACATTCTATTATGCTAGCAATAGGATTTGTTTAATTAGGAGCAATAAAATCTAAACACTTTAAGCACCATGGGGTTTTATTATTTTATCCCTTGGTATTACTTTGCTCTCTACCTTCATCCTGCTTTCTTCAGTTCTCCTTACATAATAAAAGCAAAGAACGACGCAACCGAAGGTCATCTAGGAACTAAAATTAAAGTGCTCAAGTTTTAAGACAGTTCTGACAGTCTGTGTATGTATTTAGTAGCTTTGAATCTTCCCCATCGTCATCAATACTACCTATAATATTACCTACAGAACGTAATATGTACCGGTTAGCGGTTGGTATACGTATGTAAATAGTAATAGGAATATTATAGTTGAGCACAAATCATGTATGCTTAGCAGAGTTAGTAAAATACAATTACATTGTTAGTAAGGTAGTATTTATTCACATGCTTTGTGTAATGTTAGAAAAATCGATGTCTACAATACTGGATAGTACTTGACTAGAAACAATCAATAACGATATAATAAAATCAAACAAGTTGCCTACCCCCGTAATAATGATACTACACATCACTGAGTGCCAATTTAAATAGGAAATAAATGAGCAGTTACATTAAATACAGCCATTACTATGTAAAGTACATGTACGTAAGATAAATTCAATAAGAACAGTCGTTTGAATAGGAGAGACTCGTTGAGGAGACGGTGAAACCAATTTGCCGGAGACTCGTTCTATCAATAACCCTGTCAATTTTGATGATTTTGAAATTCAAATATGGATGATAGGTAGACCTCCCAATGCGGTTACCTCTTTAAGCCTTAAGTAGACCCGCCTTGGTGCTCCGACCTCACGCACGAAATGGGAAGTGACAATAGTCATAATAATTATCATTAGTGTCCAACCGGTTCATTGTGTACCATCGTTCTTTCCTTTCCCATACGGATCTCTCTATAGACATCCAATTCCACTGATGACTCGAGCCCGTTGCTTTGCAATACCTAAACTGTTTCAGCTTAATAAACTTAACGGATCATCATCCATCAATTTAAGTGCGTGTCATTGTCGGCCAAATCATTATTTTACCATCGACTATTTCCAAGTAAACGCAAGTGGGAGAGAAGGGATCACCTGTTAACTTTTACGGCGATTCAACTTCACGTTCCAGTGAGAAAAAGAACAAAACAGGAAGGCACTACCTTCCCGTGATTTTTTTTCTAAAAAATTGCTGTTAGCATTTTTACCTACGAAGGGACTATGCGTGAGCTCTCGAGCAAATAATAACATACAGTAGGTTACATTGCTAAATACACACTACGTATAATATCTACATGCGTTGTGCAGTTCTTCATTACGGGAAACTCTATACAGACCCTATCTTACATCTATTACAGTACAAAGGAAACATGGAACACACATGACTAATTATTAAGAATATTGGCTTGTACATAGTAAAAAATCACATAATGAAGGTATAATTAGTATAGTAGGCTACACTATTAGGTAACGACGACTGTAGGTAGAATTATCTAATTTTAAACTTCAAGTGTATAGACAGGTTTATGACATTATTCCAAGTTGTGAACATGAAAGGATGATTACATTTTAGCGAGCATATTAAAAGCATGTGCGGCTAGACTCTCTGGATATGTAGTGTCTACTGATAATGATTATAATAATTAGGGAAAACAACTTGAAGGCACTAGAGAAATGCTATTGCTGTGTACTGGTGCGTGCTAATAAAAGAGTCTGTCTCCGGGCTGGCTTGATTTGTCAATTTGTTCCTGTAATTATTCCAAAACGGAGACATAGAAGACAATGTACTGAAAATAGAAAAGGAGACAATGGATTCATGGAAGAGTGCATGAAATTGAACGGTAGTAGTTTGGCAGAGCTTTATGTTGCTCTTGTGTTTACTTGCCCAGCTCCGCTGTTCATTTCAATATTCAGTGGAGACAGAAGAGTAGAGAGAGATAATAATGTATGTAGAGAGAGAGAGAGAGAGAGAGAGAGAGAGAGAGAGACAGATTACGATGTGATGGTCATGCAGATGGGAGACTTGCAGGATACAAGCAGTCAGGTTGGTGCTAATTATTGGTGGAGCAATAACAAGAGTGTCTGTCTGTTGTCTGACTTTGACTCGAGTAAAAACCACCACAACTTCTATCCATCCACCATCATAATGACGGAGAAATTAAAAACATTTTTTCGTCTCTCTTCTTCTTCTCCACTTCACTTAAGTATCTGTACAGAGAGGTAGATGGGAAAAGAGAATAGCTATAATCTAAGCATTACCACAGAAGTGCATTGCATTAGAGAAACATCAACATCAAATGTTTTCACGTTATATCACGAGGATATTAGAGAGGAATTAAATCTCAACGGCATATACGCAGCATATGTATATTATAAAGATGAGAGAGTCCGTTTAGAAGATGCATTCAATATATCTATCGATCTTTGCTGAGACAGAGATCCATCATACATCCACAATTATATCAAATCCCACTTGCTTGTGCATATTGAACAATATTATAGTAGTTTACTTGTCTCTTAAATTTAACTATGGCTATTAACCATATGTAATGACGAAAGTGAGTGTCTATAGCTATAGACTGCTTAACAGCTTTCCTCTAATATTTCATCCACAGATTGATATGGTGAGATAGGAGTTGAGGAGACGAGAGGATGCCAGCCAGGCTTTGCTCTACCTGTCTGTGTAAGTGCTCACAAGGGAAGGAGGATGGCCAATGGCTATCATAAAGCCGTAACACACAAAAACCCTAATTGCACTTAAAAATAATCCAGAGATAATAATTATACGGTCATGAAATCCAAGCTTATAATGCGTCATCCTTTTATTTTGACCTTCAAGTTCCTCTCTTGCTAGCAATTATACTCCAAGCCCGCATCAATTAAGTCTGTAGAGATCATTAGCATATCAGCGATAGCTCAATAAAAACCCTGCTGTTCTGTTGTCTCAGTCTGCCTGCCTACCTCTTCTAACTCATGATCTTTATATCCCACCTGACCATCAATCCTTTCCCATTCCCCCATTCATCTTATTCACTTGCTCTTCTGCTCTCTTATATTCATCCATCGTGCTTCTCCATAAATGGGCCCTCCGGCTTTTATCTTTATCTCACCACGTTCAACGGCAAGAAAACATTTTACCTACTCATCCTACCTACTACTCTGTACTCTCTACTTTGTCTTTCCCAGACTTATTAGTTACAGTCATTATATCTATGTGTGTTTTCCTACGAATATTAAATGAATTTAATAACCAGACTTGTTACAAACACTATCAGACTCATCTCCCTCTTTAATAACCAATATATGGCCATTTCTTCTCGTTCTTCATATATTATTATTCTCATGAGCTCACCGTCTGTACATTGGTCAATATCTTTTTCAAAGTCACATTTTGTACCACTTCAACATAATATACAAGCTAAAACTATCGATGTGTCTATGTAAAACTAGTTTGTAATAATTATAGTAAAATTATCAGGTATTATAAGTAGGTAGGCAGTAAATATGCTAGAATCATGAAGATGCTCAGGCCCATACAGTACATAACTACAGGACATTTTATGCGCCCACTCAGATTATTATGCATAAAAACTTACCTTGTCTTAACTTTACCTCACTCAATTATCTCGGACAAATTATGGATCCACCCTTTGGAGTGAAAACATGGAAAATGGCTCAATAATGTAGTATTACAAGAAGATCCTTTTATAAAAACATTATAGTAAATTAAAGTGGATTCAATGATTTAATCCGCAAGAGCTCTAGTACATTGCATACCTAAGTGATGTACGTAACTTACAAGTATACTTATAGTTGCCTGTATATAACTTATGAAAGGATTTCAATAAAATACCAGCTTGTTAATACCTCTAGTTACATAAATTACGCTAGTAGCATTTGTTCAGTAAAGAAGGTTTCTGTGAAGTGTCCAATTAAAGGGACTGTAACTGGAGTTGTCAGAGTGGGCCAATGGGGCCCACATTATTGCAAATTCCATTTACTGACAAAAACCAAGGAAGAGACTTAAAAATTTGTAGGAAAAGAATGCACAAAGAATGATAATAAATAAAGTCGACAGAAGAATGTGTAGCGAGAAGAGTCGTCGTCGTCGTCGTAGGAGTCGGGTAACGTAAAAGGCGAAGCGAGAGAGAGAGAGAGAGAGCGGGTAGTTTGCTTAAACAAACTTATATGAGGGAGCAGTATGAGAGTTAGGTGTATAAGTTAACTACTTGCTATGCATTGACTCTGAGTCGAGTCATAGTTACATTGCATTGCCGTAAATGTATATGAGAGGCGAAAAGGAAGCTAACAGGCTCTTCTAGCAATTTCTCCGACAGACTTTTGTTAGTAGTGACGCATTGGAAAGTGAACTAATGCTTGTCTGTACGTATGAATGTATGTAAGATGCATACATATGTGATGCGTACATGGGCATGGGTGGATGGAAGGGAAGTGAGTTCGGATAAGAGAGTAGAATTGAAGGAGAATTGTAGAATAAGACTAAACTAGAGTAGCTCCATGCATACGTAACCCAAGGTTCCTACTTTACCTTGCTTTAGTTGAGATGGAAAGGAAAGAGATTACAGGGATGCATTTGCTTTACATTGACAGAGTGGCAAAGAAGAGGAGAGAATTGCTGAAGCCGACTGACTGAGTTGACTGAGTGAGTGAAAAAAGAAAGAAGCGACAATATTCTTCTTCTTCTTGAAGACTCCAGCTCGCTGACGCCTCTTTCACTTTCATTCCGTCCCAATTCATATAGACTCTTCTGTTCTCCCCGTTCCTCTGTGTACTCAACTCAACTCTTTCCCATCACAAACTCACTCTCACACTTCTATTACTTGTAACTATGTATTTATCTATCTATGTACATATATGTGCACTTCTAATAGCTATGCATCTCTTTTATATGAATTTTCTTTCACTCTCCTCCTCCTCCTCCCTACACTACACACATCTGTACTTAGACAGACAGAGAGAACTATAGTGCTTATGTACATAATGTATATATTATTATATATGCACAAGTTACATATGTGTGTCTACATGCTTACTATGCACTGCTTTCATCCAATTTTCTTTCTCTTTCACCCGATTTTTCTCAGAGCCCACTCTCTTCCGGAGCAACACTAGTTATATTACTTAGGATATATATTGTAAAGAGAGTAGATGAGTGTGTAGAGGGAAGGCACATTGGAGCAGAGGAGAGAACATAGTGAAGCAGATGTGATGTGATGTGATGCGGCCCTCCATCCAACTCTCCTTTTAACAGCAACAATATTTCCTATTCAAAAAAGAAGCACAAGAAAACTAAAGACATACTAGAGTCGCCACGATACATTACACTCCAATCCCGTCCTTCATACTTTACTTGCTTTCTCTCTATACCCCTACAAGTCACAGAGAGACGACATCTCATTTCACTATCTACTCTCGCTATACACAGATACTGCACTTATAATATCTACTACTCACTTCCTATTCCCTAGTCTCTCACTTGAAATCATCTTTAAAAAGGCAACACACCATTCTCTTATGCCCGTGCCCGGCACTAAATAAGCGACACAATCTTCTCTCTTTCTCTTCTCAAGACGCCTCAAATGGAATTGCATAAACAATGTACCTATGCAAATAACAATAAGTGCACAAACAATCCTGCCTTGACACATTATGAAATGTCATCATTAAAACAAAAACTTGAAGCACTTTATTTCTTACACTTATTTTAGAAACACTTTCTCATGTGTTTACAACCGTAATAGCTCAAACTATACTCCAATTAAAGCGTCGCTAATTAGTTACTGTTCTTAATAATAATCCTGAGCAATTTCTATAAATACATCAATTTGAAAACAAGGCCTACACTTCTACGATTCTATTGAACATAACTATCTATGAATTATATGAATTAGGATAGTCTACCTTACGTTTCTTCAATTTTCCAACATATGATTGATTGATAGCGAAGTACGCCACAAATTTTGCAAGTAGATCAATCACACAATCCGATGTGCGAATAGTTCGCTCACATATTATTTAACATTATCTATTTTGGTTCTAGGCAGAAACAGTATTATATATTACTTATTCCTTGGACTGAGTCATATTTGCTATATAAGTAGTATGCTTTACACATATACATTTACTTTCCTACAATAAATGAAACTTAAATGCTTCTTTCAGGCAACTTTTTTCATATTTCTTGGTAGTGCTTTGAATAGATAGTTCCCAAGGAAGGGTGAGTTTAACATCGTTACCGTATGCATATTCTGATAAATAGATTACGGGTGATGTAGTCGTAGTAGAGCGATGTTGCTATTTATAATGTGTTGTGATAACGTGGAATTGACTGGCAGAGGAACACTAACAAACACCTTCATTGATTTTGCTGATGTTGCAACTAGAATTTTACTTTTACTATCTATCACTCAATATGGGAGGGCAATGCATGAGAAGATTTGCTATTCACAGAACAAGTTTCAATTTTATCCTCATCTTTTAGTTCATCCATTGAATATATCTCTATTCCTTTGGATTTGTATTGGAAATTGTAATGTTCCCTAGTCGATATACCCCTTTTTACAAAATTTAAAATCCTCCAACTTACTCTAAATCCTTGTTTCAAAGACTTTTTCTCAGAGTCTGGCTTAAGGCCGATGTATTCATGCACAGCCTGGATTTTCACTGCTCTTTCATACCATTTTACAGAATCTGCTCCGAACTTGGAACTTAACAGAAGTTCAACTTTTGCAAGGGCATTGGAAGTATCTCTGCCTATTATATTATTATACCTACATCACATTTTATATGGTCTTTACATTCACAAGAGCTAAGTAACAAGTAAATATAGAGGAATTTAATATCGGTAGTCGTAAGCATTACAATACGGTAGGAAAAAGTACACCTAAATTACATTTAGGAGACAGCTATGCATATTATATCTACAACCTTACAAACAAGTAAAATCTAGTATTATTATAACATCAATTAACATCATCATATAAATAGTGGCAGCATATAGAAGGAATACACTTCCATTGTAAATGACTCATGCAAGGAATTTTTAAAATGCAAATTAAAAATATCCTCTTTGTTCTAGTGTGAAATGCTTGGACACTAAAATAAAAAAGAAGTACAAAAATCAGAATAGATATTCATAAAATACAAAATAATTGTCACAAAATTCAATATACAATTTAATAAGCATAAAATGAACCGTTGATCATGAGTTAATTAGTCAGGCTGGGTTGGGTAGTTACTGATAGACAAAAATGTCACAGATGGGATAGTGGAGGTGAATGAACATTATCAAAGGTACATATACAATATAAGTTACATTTCCTATAAGTGGCAAAATAAGTGTAACTTTTTCAGTTACGTATAAAGCCAGTTTTCTGCGTAAGCATTATGCCGTACTTTTGTGTTTGAGTATAAAAGTAAAAATCTCATCATATCACTTCAACATACTTTAGTTTAATGTTTTTTCGTGGAGATGCTGATAGTAGTTGAGTTGGCTCGCTGCTTGGAAGTTCATCGGTGAAAAAGATTGGTGAAGCATGCACGCGTTTCTCGATTCCCTAACCGTGTCTCACTCACCCCTTCCTTTATTTTGCCGCAATACCTATCAAGCTTAATTGATGGATTATCCTTCCAAATTGTACTTTATGTGAATCAAAGCCGACCCGAATTCAGACTACTTGCTCTCCTGTTTTGTTTGCAGCTACTCAACACTTTCTCAGTTCCAAACAAACGTAGATAGCGTTCAAAGTAATGAGATGAAAGCCGACAAAAAATCTTTAACTTAAATGAAGTCACATAGCGTTTCCGTGTACGTGAGGTCTCACTCTCTCTCTCTCTCTCTCATAGCCAGCAAAGAGTAGAATGCTCTCAACTAACAGTTTCTGATGAAGTTCTAGGTAGGGAATTCACCCGAGTATTCTACTGGAAATTGTAGGAGTACACACACAATACGACGAAATTAAATTAAGAATAAAGAAAACAATTTCAGGTCATGATCATGATGACGCAAAATAACGAAATGTTGAACAGGGTTCCACATTCACCTATCTGCCTAACATGCTTTCGGGTTTTAATAACACAAAATCCAAAGGGATAAAACTACACTAAAATTTTATCAGCAATTTTTATAGAGATATCCTATATTCTATCAGTTGCTAACCTTAAAACATTAAAAACCACTTCATTCGTAGTTTGCACCACAGCTACAGCGATATTAAAAACTGTTTCACCCGAATCTACTATATTACCGAGTTATAACAAATTATTGTGATTCTATTTTATGTTTGGAGGTATTTTCTTTACACTTTTTAATTGTATTGTATAGTAATTAATAAGGTAATAATGAGTTTAATGAGTATAGTACGTGTAGTGTCTCACGTAATGTAATAATTTTGGTTGGACATAATAATATGATTTTAACAATTGTACTGTAGACCATAAGCGCAGACTTTTCTAAAGCATTATTATTATACTAAGTACACTTAGCTATTTTAAGTTATAAATTTTTACTCTTTAAATTTTGAAATTATGTAATGTGAATTTACTTATTACTGTGTCTATTTGGCAAATCATAATTGTATGATCAGTGACAATAAAGTCAGTATATATATAATGACAAATTAATATCTGGAGAGTATTAAAGGTAGCAAACACAATATTACGTACCTATAAAAGTTGAGCGTTATATAGATACTAGTACATATTATAACGTGAATGTTGAAGAAGATTGTGATGAAATGAAATTTCTTGGTCCACATTAATATTTAATGATTGACACACCCTGATGAAAACAGAGCCAAAATCAGTTTGAGTGATTGCATATTAGTAAATAAAGCTAAGAGTAACTAACAAATGCCCATGGAACGGGGATTTTGGTGAGGTTAGATAAAAATGCAGCAACTATCTAGAAAATGAATGTGATGATATAAAGGATAACGTAAGAAGGTAACAAACAAAGATAAGAAGGCTATTGGTATTTTCGAGATTAGAAACAAAGGAGTTTTATATAGAGGCTACATGGCTTCTTGCAGACAGTGCATTTAATAGATATAGCTATATATATAATATGATATAAGAGAGGATGAATGAGTTTCTTCCTGATCACTGGCGGCTCTTCCTCTAATTTGTTAATCGCTCTTGTGAGGAAATGAGAATTGATAGAGGAAATAGAGAGAGCGAGAGGAAAGGAGTGAATAGCATGACTACAACTCATCATTTCATCAACCTTTTTCTCTTCATCCAACTCGGAGAGTTCCATGAGAGCTAAAGCTGAGTCTCAGTCTACTGTTTGAGCATTACCATGCTATTTGGCCCATTAAACACACACCCTCCCAGTCTTTACTTTGATATTAGACATTTCCAGTAGTCCAGATTTCATTTCATTATGGGAGTATTTTTGTATAAATCTCGTTTCTCTCTATTTATATCGCTAAGAGAGAATGTATGTAGTAATAAGTGGCACGAAAGCGTCTAACTACAAAGTAACCTACAGATAACATAGCATTACTAACCTTTCTTTAGTAATAAATGCAGTTGGGCAGTTGAGCTGTATCTTTCTTTCTAACTAACTGGTTTCTTTCCTTAGTCTTACTTTCCTAATTTTATAAATCATTGGGAAACCTTTTCTGTAACAGTGGGATTGTTATCAGAAGACAATCTCGAGAGCGAGCCTTGCGTTCTTTTCGTTTCTTAGGCAAGAAATACGGGCAGACATTTATTTGCTTCAGGGTGGGTACAAGACCAGAGCAATCACTATGCTGAATACAATAATGTAATAATACAGAGCTTGCAGTCTCTGATCAGCAGCTCGACTCCTTTCTGGTTTGCTCAAGTCTACGTAGCAATTTCAGATAGTAAATTCAACTACCTAATCTACCAGACACGCGTGCCTAAAAAATTCTTCCACTCTTCATTAAAACAAAAGCACAACATCAACATTAAGAAACAGAGAGAGAGAGACGTACGCGTACGGTGGCTCCTTTCTATTAAGCAAGAATCGAGAGAGTGGCTAGCAGAAGAGGCTATGTAACTTGAGACGTGAAATGATGTATGGAGTCTCTACTTTGCATGTAGACTTCATTTAACAATAGATTTAGAACTCAAGCACTCTTCCCAGAAACACACCGAACCGAATAATAGGACATTATAGGTGAAATTACTTCTGGCTATGTCCTTCTATAAAGTCTCTTTTGTGTGCAAAAGATATTCAGTGGAAGAAATATGCATTTTATATAAAGGGACATGAAAGTCATTAAGTATTAGTGTGAGTTGAATTGGTTCGTATATTAAAAGAGTTTAGCGCATAGACTGATAATAATGATAAGGTAGGAGGAATAAGATTTGATATTGTGTTTTGTTTGTCTTATGTTGGCTTCCAATTGGATTACACAATATGGAAGCATGAAAGGTTAGTAGAAATGTGAATAGGCTAAGTACTATGTATACAGTTTATTCTAGCAAAGTAACCTCGTCTGACAGTAAAGCGTCTTGCCTAATGGCTTGTATTAGTGCAGCACAGATATATTATATCATGCATCATACTTTATAGTTGTTAGTTAGTTTAATTTAAGTTAAAACCATGGATGATAATGGTAATGGTGCCTAATGGAAAGGCATAGTATGTAATAACAAGGTAATAATTGTAGTAATAATGGCAGTGGCTACTACTATAGTCGTAGTCGCTGTGAGATTAATGTACAAGTAACGCTAGCTCATTAAGGATTTATTTACGCAGAACGAAGCAAATGTAATAGAACAAAGGTAAACATTGCGTGTTTGGCAAGTACCTCCTCTTATGAAATCTACACGTCGAGTTGTAGGAGGACTAAAACCGAAATATATCAAACCAGGGAGGCAAGTCATTTGATTTTAGTGTAGAAAAGCTCACTGGCATGGCACTTGCGTGCTCTTCATGAGAAAATGAAAATGACAAAGTCTACAATTATAAATATGGTTGATTGCTGTGGGTGTAGTGTAGAAAATCTAGTATTAGCACAAGGAGCAGTCACTGAGACTCTTTGGCTAGGAATTTTAGACAGGAAATTGTGGCTGTAAACGACTAAGGAGCTTTCGAGCTTTATGGATAGCTATAGGCAGTTGTTTTTAATGTCCCTTTATTATTATCCTTTGTATTTATTAACGTGTTGTGTTGTAGAGCTGAAAAGCAATTCACTCTGGAGAATACTGAAAATTGTTGATTGACGAATGAATATATAATTTTGCATAAATGCCTCCCTAATCCAATTCATAATTTCTAGCTACACACCTACTTTTCCCTTTCCTCTGTCATCTGAAGACTACACGGTCAGCAAAAGTCTTGTTCATGAATATCATATTACTTTATGCTGTGTGTAATCAACAATGGCATGTCCAGCCACTCCAAACAAAACGAAATGACTGGCCACATTCACATTCTGGGCACTCACTCAACAATTCATGACAGAATATATCGTGGCTAGTTGGCAAATAAATAAGTATGCACTTAAATAACACAAGGTATTATATTTATTAGGCCATTAGACTGAGCTAGACAGTAGGAGTAGCTTAGTAGGCATTAACTAGTGCACTAGTCTGTTGTTTAGTATCATTGCATGAAATGAACTTAGCTATATATTTATTATTATTTTTAAGTATACGTTTCGTTGCTGATAAGGAACTTTTAACTAAGCTACCCAGTCTCAAACTAAAACCTATAATAGAATTTCATTATTTTATGCTATTGTGAGAAACGCTAACGCAAATGAGAATGGACTATAATGGAGGACAGACAAGGTGCGAAGCCTGTTTTTAGCCAAATATTTAAATTACCTTTTGTTTAGATGAAGATAAGGAACACGGATAATGAAGATCATGCTATTCTAATGTTATTTGTATTGTCATTTTACTTCATCCATATTTTATTACGTGTGTGTTGCCATTTCCTTTTTCACTACAGTTCCCTTCATTATTAATCATCTAAATGCGTCATGTCCCTACAATTCTTTTAGCAAAACACTTTTTTAGCCTTTTACCAGTCAGTACAGTCATTACGTGCATACATAACATGGTGCACTTTTATTTAATCACGACATTCAAACAAAACATTAGAGCTCACAAAAATTATTTCATGTGTTACACTTTTCCTGTATAATTGTAGTGTACGCTTCGTAGCTTTTTACAGAGAGCCAGTTGATGTAATGCAAAAATTTTTTGTCATGCACATAGCAAGAAGACTAGAGAGGACTTTGTTTCAACAAAAATAGTCCAGACACATTCACATCACAAAGTATCATAAAAATAGTTATGTTGAAAATTGAGACATTATTCATTATTACATTGCTTATTGCTTACTTTTGAACATATGGAAAATCAATAAATACTACATAGAAAATCTATTTGATTAGCCGATCTGTTTCTTTTGATTATGATCCATTTTCTGCATCTGTCACTCTTTTTTTCCTTGATTAGATAAAGAAAATGAGCCAACCTGTTCTTTGTCCAGGGCAAGAAGTCTTTCATCATTTTGTATCTTCTGGTACAATGTTCGGGCAAGAGCACCTCTAGGTCGGTACATGATGTTCCTCTCTGTAAAATGACAGCTGCTCACTAATTTCTCTACAGATTTCACAACCTTCAATTAACACAGGAGAAATGGTTACTCAAGAGCCATTTATTTCCTGCTGCCCTTTTCTTCTGTTCTGTCTTCTCCAAGAAATTGGTACGTGTTCGCCTTAATTGCCTTCAGACATCAGTTGTAAATGGGTAAACAATGAAAAATAATATCTTAGATTAACTAGCAACTAATTCTTTCAAGTACTGCAATAACGCAATATTTTTTCCTTTTCCTTGGTCCAAGGTTAATGATATAATTGCAATTAATATATTTGCCAAACAATAAATGGTTTTGAAAACATATAAAAATGAAGATACATACGTAAACAAATGAAAAGAAAACAGGTGAGAAAATAATAAGGCAAAGAAGTAGGCAGTCTTGTTCACCGGTTCTCTTCACAAACCGCCACCAAATTAATTCCTGCTAGTCACATGCTTTGCATTCAAACAAGTCAGAAGGCCATCGTATAAAACATTGCCCCACTCGCATCTTGCACGCACATCTCTTTAGCTTTAGAAACTTTTGCTTTTCAGTCCAGGAGACTCAACTTTACATGCAATTTTTTACTAAATACATGCAACGAGATGAGAAAAGACACTCAGGCATAGAATAAAATGAATTAATTTACAATAATATTGGCATATTGCAATCTGGTGTATTGGAATGATACCTTTTTTAATTCTATGGCATACACGTACTATTATTTTGTACTCTGAACATACTCATGCATGAATAAGTGTTTCTTTATTCAAAAAAGGTAATGGATCAATAGGGAAAATTGGCAAATCTATAGGTACACAAAGCAAACTAATAGATATATTTTCTATGCAACGGATTTACATAATTATGTATGCAAAGCTATGCAACTATCAATCCTTCTCCTCGCTATTACCTGCATACTGTTGATTATGTAACCGACATAATCCTGCTTACTCCCGTGCTGCCTGTCTGTTTCTCTTGCGCAACCAATCAACTTAATTTCATTATTAATAAAACCTGAAAATAATAGCTAAATTTATTATGTGTGATGGGTAATGATTTATAGTTTCAAAGAAAAGTTATTCGTCTGTACTGGTCAATTCAAAGAATGAGCTACCGCATATTTAATACTATATCAAGCCAGATGGACTATGTTTGTTAGACTTGCTTATTACATAGACATACAAACATAAATTGCAAAATGATGCCATTTGGCAGTTAGAACATGAATAAGTGAGCGTGCAATAAATAAGGTTCTGCTGGAGCCCCAATTAATTATTGTGCAAATCATTAGTTGTTCTATGTACTGTATATGCAGAGGAAGAGAATCGCTGATATTTAGTTGTGCTTTTAGCCCTATTAACCGTTTCCGGTTAACATTCTTTCTTTCTGTATAGATGCCTGTGATAGAGCAGAATGAATTTATGGCCCTTAATTATACTGGTAATATGCAAGTCAATGTACATAAGTACTTATTAAGTAGTATTACCTGTGTATTTCCTAACTCTCACTTTGTCTTGTTTGACTCTATGTAATTGTTTAATGAGTACGTGTAATTAATTTGTCTCTTAGTTGAATGGAGTTAGCCAAGTAAGCTGTAGATTAGAATCATGCTGAGCTAGCGCCTTGAGCGACTTAATAAATTATGCGTACATTTCGCTGTGTTACAAACAAAAGCGTGTCTTTTGTTTAAATTCATCATCTGCCTACTAAAGGACACTGTCCAAACAAGTCATTAAAGAGGAAGTTTACTTCAAAGAAAATAGAAAATGCATTTAAATGAATTGTTTGTATTCGGTTCTGTTTTACCGTTAGTTAGTACATGCAAAAAACCTCCAATCCAGTATCAATTACATAATACGTACGTTTCCAGACAGTATTTGTGTCTTTTGACTTATATATCAGATACAGTAAGTATAATGTAAATAACTAAATTGTAACAGTTTTAGCCTGTGTGGTGTACGATATGCTGTATCGTAAAGAAAAAAAATCATTCATTACTAAGAGTCATTTGCAGAGCATTTTGATTTCATTCTAGGACAAAAACTAATGACACAAAAATATATTGTATTACGCTAAGAAAATTTATCTCGGTAGGTATCTCATCTGACTGTTTTAATAATTCATTAATAATTCTTTTAACCCTTTGAGTATACATAATTGCAGATCCTAGCTTAAGCTATAAATGGAAAGCATTATTGCCGTATATACTCACTGACTGAGAACAAAGGACTCATCTTACATCAGTTACATCTTCATATTCAATCATCTCGCCATAATAGCTGCACAATTTAGTGAGCAGTTCCTTTACCAGACTGGAGCATTAAGAGATTCATTTCATTTTCTTTACCTTCATTAGATGACAGTGGCAGAATAAACGAACAAAATAAATTGTTGCTTGCATAGAATAGAGGAAAGATTGATATAATAATGCTCTTGAGTCTTAAGTCTCCTTTTGTCTCATTCCTTTCAACTTTGTCAAGACTAAAGAAGCACGATTAACGTTTAGTTATCAACACTGAAAAGACTTGTTCACTATTATATTATTATTTGAAAGCCTCTGAATCACTAGTTGATCGCAATCATAAAATGCATGCCAATGTCAATCTAAGCTGCTAAATTAATAAATGTATGCCTATAAAAGCCATTACCGTTTCTTTTGTTTGTCAATGGTATAAAAATTTGGGTCTAATCCATTGAGGCTTCTTTCATTTTCTATATTATATTCAACTACACTGAGTCCATCATCTCATATTTCATTTCTTATGTGTATCAAGGACTAACTTTATTCCATAGTATTAGCATTTCTTCTCAAATCATATTCTACATTACCATTGCTTACACAATCCAAAAAGATTCGAAATTCTAAGAAAATATTATTATGGTCAATGCAGGCAGTGTCATGGTCTCTTTTGAAGAAAGTGCAGATGAGCTTATTAGTGCGTAATTGGTACCTACTAAAATAAAAACTGCATCTATAGATATTTTTCGATGGGTCATGTAGGTCGATTAACTGAACCCATTTAACATAGTATAGAATATTAACAAAATTCATATTGTTTGTTACTTTGTTGTAATAATCTGTGAACGGGTCAGAAGATGATATTCCATTCTATTTGTCTTTTCTCTACGGACTAGTATTTATACAGCAATTTTCAAACATTCTACGATATTAGTTAGTAAGAAAACACTACGCAAGTAATGTTTAATCTTTTAAAGATGGTTAAAGTTATTTTGTTGCGATATTAGTTAGTAGTATGTCTGCTATGGGAAAGAATTGCTATCCATAACGTGAAGATATAGAAAAAATCCTTTTAACTTCTGTTTCGTCGAGCGTTTAGAGTTGATAAGAATATAATATTATATTATTATGAATATTATGTTGAATTTCATTGTATCTTAGTATTATCTTTCACGGAAAGAACGGAGTGAACCTCCACAGGGGACTGAACTGAACTTATTGTGATTGCTGTGAGCTAAAAACTAAGCTAATGTTGATTGTAAGTGAATGACCATCAGCGAGGAGAGTTGTGAATAAAATGAATGAGCCGATCAAAATTAAAACTTAAAAGGAAAGCAGAATAATATATACGTACTAATACAATGCCCATGTAAAGCTCTAAAGAAGAATGGCTTGAGTGAGTAAGTTGGTTTTAGCTTTGTGCACTTTGCTGAATGATAGATCATTGAGCTGCAAACGAAGTAAGTCAGGTTGTAGTAAGAGCAGATTGAGGTGTGAGAATAGTCGAGACAAACTTAGGTAATGTATAATTGTAACTTTGTAATGTTTGTAGACTGAGATAGTAAATGTGTGTGTGAGAGACAGAGAGGAAGAAAGAATGGATCTTGCATTATTATATTAAGTATTGGAGATGAGATGATGTGGCAACTTTGGGTGGATGTTGGATCCATGGATGGAAATAATAATAATCCTTTAAAGACTCGAGCTACTCCTATTCTCATTCATAATTACGTGCCGTTGAAAGAGCAGCTAAGTAAAGAAGGGTAAAATAAAGAATTGCATCTCTTCTGCTGTGTGTAGACCGGTTAGAACTTCATTTGCTTAACTCCCCACTGCCTACTACTATAATATAGAATGATTTGCTAGTTGAGTAATTTTAGTTGAACTATAGCCAGTACACAGACAGAGATACGAAAATAGAAGCTTCGAGTAGGTACTTAGTAGATCAGCCATCCATTTGGTTTGTCTTTATTTATCTGTAGCATACACAGCAAGCAAAATATATCAACAAAAAGGACGAGGATGAGATGACCGTTCCCACGTTTGATGAGAAACAGTTTACTTCGAGTTTCTTCTCTTTAGACTTGCCCTTGGTATCTTTTCTTTCTTGTCTTAAACCATTCTGTTTCGCTCACTTACTGCAACATATTTAAATAAGCTACACTAAAAAAACTACACACAATAAATGCACATAGGGAAGTCACTAACATCACAATCTGTTCAACATTCTTATTTCAATGACAAATTTGACAGCTATAAGTTACAATACCTGCAATAGTTACTTATAAACCATACACCATATGCATATAGGACTTCAGATGTTACCTAAACAGTGCTATAGTATAGTACCTAATTGAAATACTAGTCTCATAAATAAGGCATTGCACCAACAAAACCATTAAAGTATTGTATTGTATTATGGTATATTTTAAACTTGATTCTTATTCTGAGTACTAAAATACAGACTTAAGATTATTAATTTTAAAGATTGTTAAGATTAATGTGTATAAACTTATGCATCTTGTTGTATTACCATTAAAATAACTATTACCATATTAACATTACCTCTTCTGTGAACTGAGTATTTAGTGTGATGAAAATTGGGCATTGGATATGCATCACTTATTTCTTTGGCGAAAATTCTCTGCACACTCAATTGTGATTTCCTTTCCTCCTTGTATCCGGATTTTGTATTTTGTTTTTCCCATTGAAAGCAGAATAATTGGATTTTCTGGTGTAGCTTAATAGACAATGGTTTATTCCCTTGTTGTAGAGTCCTAAGTACCGAATTCTTCATGGAATTCTTTAAAAGAAACAGGTGCATAATAGATGAAGTGAAAAAAGGTGAATCGAGTTAAACTTATTATGTTGAGTGCTTATAATCGACATAGTAGCAAATGCAAACCTGAGAAAACAATGCATTTTTAAGATTGGAGAAGGAGCCAGCACTACATCTTCATCCAAGATCAGATGAATGATCTCTACAAACACTTCGTTGTGTTTACTATTTATTCATTGCTGTAGCTTACACACAGCACAACCCATTCACTGCTCTCTTAATGTGACTGTACACCATACGCCGTGGGATTGAATTCAAAGACTATGTGGATGGTTGGGAAGACTATTGCTGCAAAAACTGTATCTGCTAGAAACTATTGTGTTCCATTCGATGGAATCCTGTGCCCATTGCTTCGCAACTGCTGTGGAACATTTCCCCTGTATTTTCATGACTTTGAGATTAGCAGTTTTGTGTCTTTGAACACTAAGTGCATCAACTAGGAATGCATATTATAATGTCTAAATTATTCTTAGCTTCTTACATTTTACACCGGCTTGCATTTAGCATACAGTCATTCTGTTATAAGTAGCCATTCAATTATGCATTGTGTAACAAATTATTACCATAAAATAAAGGTATGCCTATTGATGATAGAGATTCATGCTATAAGAACCTGCAAATATACAAAAATTCAATGCTTATAATATTATTTACTTGTACCTACTACTTTTTCTCATCCAACTCTCTTGAGGAGTCATTAAATGTTTTTTATTGCATTTAAATAGAATGATGCTCATCTCTTGATAACTTTATTAGGTTTTTGTGTGAATGACCGATTACAGCTAAGTTTCGGAGCAATTTGTCTTTTCGCCAAAGGTTCGTCGACAGCTATTTCTAATCCTTCTCTTCTCAATTAATTTAAAACTTCTTAATTTTTTATCAGACAATTACATATTTTCACTTTGATGCTGCCAACATTTACATCAGGTAATTTACATCAGGTAACTTACAGCAGGTAATTTACATCATGGTTTTCATTCTAATAATGTACATTTATATTTTCAATAGAGTTTCTGCAAAAAGTTGAGACAATTATAATGTCATTACTACTTACTAGAACGTGGTGGACTGTATCCGTGGCCCTGTAAATGGCAATCATAAACATATGCAAGAATTGTAAGCTTTGATAGGTATATACTGAATTTTAAATAAAAATAAACTATTTTATATATAGGGGTCTGTTATACGTAGATTGCCATAATAATTGGCAAATGTATTCCATGTACATGTTCACCAGTTGTAGAGTTTATATCATATATTAATAAATGTTTTATTATTAATGTTATTAATAAAAAGTTCAAATCATCATACAAAACTAATATGTAATTATTCAAGAATACATATGAGCATCTGCTAACAAGAACCTGGTATCTCAAACGGAGAAATAGAAGAAAATTGTTACTGTTGACTACAACAATAT
>JAAAYG020000003.1:438099-492793 GCA_009936455.2 Tomocerus minor
ATGTGGGTAATACAAATTAGTACTATTGTAAAATAATTTGAGTAATGTGGCACAAATTACATAAAATGTAGTCTTTCTTTGTGATTTGTGCCATATGAAGTGATAAGTGTAATTTATCATCGCAGTAGTGACTATTTTTGTGTTTTGCTTTGTGTTCTGTACAAGTAGGATTTAGATGATTTTAGCTTCCTAAAATGACTTTGTGTGCTTGTCGAGGAAATTCTCTTTTGTGTTTAGAAAAAATTAAAACCACAGACCAATTATCATTTCCTACTTTAGCTGACTACATAAGAGGGAGAGAGATGTAAGAGAGAGAAGTATGCATGATGGTGGTGTAGTCGGAGAAGAGGTGCACATTATTTTCTTTTGTCTGTTAGAGAAAAAAGTACAATAGGCAAAAGTATTTATATTTCTACTAGTTACTTGTTGCAACAATTCCCCATTCAGTATTATGTGATGTCCTCTGAGAAACTTTTAAATCAAGATAATCACATCCAATTTTACCACCAGGCCAAAAGTACACACAGACCGTATTAAAAGCCACAAATGCTCATTTTATTCCTCTAGTGCCCGTGCTGACAGCTTAAAAAAGCATAAAAAACAAAAACTAAATACAAATACAGAGATTCAGACAACAAAACGCAAAAGCTCCACAAAGACAAGACAAGATGCGACTAACAAAGAAAAAAAGCATTAAAAATCTTAACAACTTTCGCAATCAACCACAGTTTGCAAATGACAATCAAAACCGCTTACTTATCTTTAGTAAGAAGAAGCAACTACATGTGTCTTCTCTGTGTATGTATGTCCCTTATTATAAAGTCGGTATTTAGGTTTTAACTATTTCCAAATGTCTGCTCTGTCATTTGCTCCATACATTTATTCCATTCTACTTTGTAAATTACATTGTAATCTGTGAGATTCCTTTTAAAAGCGGCTCTTCCCTCATTATCTCGAGACTAGTAAAGGACAAGCGTAGATATTTGTTCAAATCAAAAGAGAATAAAAGAACATTTCTTCCTCCCATGCTGCTAATATGTATTACTTGCTCTTTGTTTGTTATACAGCTCATAACTAATAGTGGCAACACTACAATACAAGTGTGTTTAATGGCCAAAGATAATTCAACTCAAGAAAGGAGCCATTAAATCTTCAATAGCACTTATATACGATTAGTAGCTCCACACATACATACATATATATCCTGTGTCTAACTAACTACCTAAATACTTCTAGCGCACATAATAAATCCCATTTCATAGGAACTATAGAAGCAATTAGCTCGCTCGATAAAGCACAACGTAAATTCATTTATTTTCTTCGCCACTCTATCTGCCTGCCCTGATTTCATTTGAGTTTCGTTGATTTAATTTGATTTCCTTCGAGACGATGACGATGAACTAGTGTAAAAATAAGAATAGACTGCTGCGTGGTGAACTGACTGAAAAAGGGAATCGCGTTTACTACTTTATATCTTGACGTTCCTGTTGAAATAACATTGAATCATGAAATGGGATCACACCGGGTAGCATCGCGTGCCGGAATCGCATCACATCATCACTATTACATTTAGCCATTCATTCATTCACACTCACTCACTATATCCTATCCAACCTTAGCATATGAAATATTATAAGCCAAAGAAATTCAAAGCAAAAAGGGTAAGACAAGAGAGAGGCAGTTTGTGGATTGTATACAAGTAAGACAGGAGCATGGCCTAAAGTGATGATATTTAAGTAAGCACAACTAATATCCTTGCCGCTCCTCATTTTCTTTGCTTTATAGACGCTGAACACAGGGCAAGATAATATTATTAGAAGTCTGAAAAGGAAAGAATCACTGTCGGCCCAACAAAAGAACATCGGGAGGAGTGAAACAGAAGGAGATTAGCGAAGTGGCGGTTAATTAAGTGGTGTAACGAGCTGAAGTGGTAATTAATACGATTTAATAATTAAGTCGAGAGTTGAGGCGAGAAATGAGGAGCCGCCACGGAGAGCGATACGCTTTTTGTTCATTTCCTCTCATTAAACTTGGTGAAAGATATCTGTTTTATTTGCATAGGGAGGGAATGAAACTCCTTCCTTCACTTTACTTGACTTTATATCCTGTCAACTCAAAAACTGACTGACTCAACCAACACAGCTCCAACCAGGCCATAGCAAAAATCAATGAAATGTCTGAATGAATAATGAAATGAGTACTACTGCTCTCTACACACACAACTAACTATGCACTGCAGACGAAACAAGAATTATTTTCTATTCACTTAACAAAAGTGCTCCTAGAACTTTTCCCTCACTACGTTCCTGTCGTATTAGACCTTAGACATAGTCATATAGTGGAATATAATAGAATGCAGCATAAAATATGTTCATCTGTAAAATAATACTTTATATATTGAGTGTATATATGGCTGTGTAATGGAAGAGAGTGTTTTTCGTCTCGGAGCTTTTTTATTTTCACCCTTCCTTCGAAGGGATAGTATAGTGCACACTTGGCTCATTCAACTCACAATCAAATCAGCCACTCACTACACTTTAGCTTACGTTAGCATTGGGCTTTAAGGAAGCATAGCAGGAGCATTCATTCCAGTCGTCGTCTCTTTTTATGTTTTATTATTAATTCATCTCACTCAACTGTTCTGTTCCATTGCATTGCCTATTCCTGTCTCGTTCCATTTTCTCTCCAGCTCAGCTCTCTCTCTCTCCATTTATTTACCTACTCATCTTTCCCCACACATTTGCATGGCACTTTATCCCATTTTTCTATTGTAAAGTTATGTCATGCTAGTCATAGAGTTCACTATATCTACTATATCTGTACAGTCACTATAAATAATGGAGTAGAGAGCTTGACTTGACTTGGCATTCATTAACTCCCTCTTTTTGTTCATTAATTACTTGGTTGGTTGGTGGTTGTGGTTTCGTTTGCTGTGCAATTCCCTCCTTACCATTCTCCTCTACACAGGGAACATTATGTCAACAACACTAAATATTTACTAGTTGCCGACAAAACAAAACAAGAAAAAATTGGATTTTTTCCCGTTTCCTATTCATTAGATGTAATGAAAAGCTGACTGGCTATGGAAATTGAGAAGGATTAATAATCAAATGCTATTTCTATGTATATTTGTACAGTAGCTCTACTAGTAGCTACCCTCTTGTCAAAAGTAAGTACTTATGCAGAGGAGGTTTAGACAGAGAAGGGTGCATCACTAACAGACAGTGCAAGTGCAGTACTGCAGGGAGCAACAATAGGACCAGTTAGCATTCAAGGATTGAATAAAATAAGAATTCACTAAATAATCTATATTATTATTAAATGGGCTCACCCATGTCAACTCAAGTCTAAAGTCAACAGAAGAGGAGGAAAAATTCTCTTGAACATACACAGAGGAAGAAACATAATAGAATTCACTTATTATAATATTTAGGTGTAAGCTACCTTGCCTGTTTATTTTCTGTCTTGAAAAGGCTGAGTGTAGGAGAAGGTAACCCTCCGTGAGCCCTCGCAATGATATTATATTAAAATTGCTTTCGGTTTTATCATGAAAGGAAAAGAGAAAAAACTTAAAGAGACAAAATCAAATCTAATCTTTTAATCCATCCTCTTCCTCTTGTTTGCTATGAAGATTCTCATAACTTTTTTTTACATTACTCTCCCGAGTATTTTAATACAAAATGAATTCAAGTTGAAGTCGCAGGTTGCTCGACTCGACTTTATCCTTTCTTCCTCATATCAGGTTGATATTGGGTTCCCTATTATAATCTATCTCTCTCTCTTTAAGGTAGTCATAAGAAGACAATGGCAAAGGTAACATACTATTCACATACCTGAATACTGAGATAGTTTCTAACTAAAAAGCCAAGTTTGTTTATCCATTGAGTACGAGGAAAGCCATAGTGTATTTTAAATAGATAGAGAATAGAGGACAGACAGTTCTACTCACCTGTTCTGCCTTTACCTTTCATACTATCTCTCTTGATCTGATCTGATCTACACATAGATTTCCATACAATTGCTTTTTTATTTGAACTTAAAGCTCCACAAGGCTACATGTTTAATATGGAACGAACGGTAAAGCACACAGGGCTAAGAAACATGGAAATATAAATTGGAATGTCTCTTAAGAATGCATAATCTACTTCCAGTCCCTTCAAAACTTAACTCTTTCTTGGCTACAACTGGAAAATAAAAAGGAAATTCGTATAGACAGGAATGAATATAGATTGATACGTTCACTGGTCCCTGTAGAAAATCAAACAAAATCAAAATCAAAAGTTATGCATTTGGAAAATGAATGCACTGAAAGGAATACATCACAATGGTGTATCTAGGTACCTATTAAAAGAATGTAATCTAATCTAAAGCACAAAATTCTGTGCACACTTTCTTATACATTTTATATACTTATAGACTCCCTATGTCCATAAACCCTAAAAAGGTAAAGCTCAGTGAAAAATTATTTTTTCTTTTGCTTCTTATTACAATAATACATAGATAATGTGGATATTCTTTTATTACTTTTCTTGCCTCTCTGTTGTGTTTATAGTGGCGGAGCATTGCTTTCTTGATATATCTATTTAGTAATTTGGTTTCATTGCATTGTGATAGATTTCATTTTATGTAACATATTTCATTCCCTTCTCCTGACTTGGCTTACTTAACATCTTACACATACACACGAAGCAATTCTATTCTTTTCGCTTCCTTTCTTTCCCAATAATCACAATCACGTCTGTCTCAGCTTAAATAAATCTGAGGGAAGGAAGAAGATAATTCAAAATGTGCAGAGAGAGAGAGAAGAGACCACCCACGTATAAATCATAAGAATACTTACAAGAAAAGAATGACTCCATAATATTATTTCCTCATGTGCATATCTCTCGCTTACCTAATCTCACCATGCAAGTATGCATTCACACAAGATATATATTATACATATTTGACGAATACCTTCGTTGACTAACAATAAGCTTCCCTTCTCAAAGACTTAAGAATTATTTCTCATTCTCTCACTCCACAAACGAATCCAATCCAAAACGCAATCCACTACTCTTGCCTTTATATAACCTACTAGTAATATGTACTAGCTTCATCATAAATAGAATAAGTGAGTAGTTTAGTTAGGTCGATAGTTATCTGTGCAGCAGGTATATCTATATCTCGTTTATTATGTTTTATGTACATAAAAGGCCATTCCTTTTGTTAATACCTAACTTGACTTTAGTCAATTGAAAGTCGAGAAATCCCTTATTATGAATTATAAGGTGTGTAAATGTTAAGTAGACCTTGAGGCATGTTCCATAATATACTTGGCTCATCCTTAGGGACGGAGAGCTCTTTGAATATATTTCATTCTAGCTACATAGAGATCCACATAAAATTTCTGTATAACACAACATTCGTTTACAATTCATTACTCTTGGACTAATGCACAATTCACAGTGGTTTTTCCGTGATGAAAGGCAGAGTAAGGACGGAGAGGTAACTATAAAGCCATGAACCTACTACTAAGACAGGACATTCATGGATGAGCATCAATGGCTTTAACAATGAATGTGAGCAATGGTCCTAAGATCACTTCTGACTCTGACTCAACTCACACATCCTTAGGTTAACTAACACGGAGACCTTTTATTACAGATAAAGTTCTCCTTTGTCCAGTCTTTTCTTTAGTTGCACTCTAGACTGCTTGTTATTTTCTAATGTAAAACCTACTTAAGGGAAGATTCCCTTTTTCTAGTGCACAAACTCTATTATACATCTGTGGGGAGGTATGCCACAGTTTTAAGAAAAAGATTAAGTTTACTACAGTGAAACAGCTCTAGCTCCTATATTCTACGTCTCTCTCTCTCTCATATAGCATATAGCTACGAGTCAAGTCAAAAATCAACAAAAGGGGAAGTAAGTAAGTTAGTGAATTGAATGTAAAAGTAAAAAGGTGACGGAATGAGGGAGGAAGGTGAAAGAAACGACACTTAGAATTCTGCTTTGACTTTGCCCAAGTTGAAAATGAAGAAGAAACTATTTCTTTTCATTTCACCAATGCTTCGCCTCCAAACTATGTCCAAGTTAGATGGATTCATTTCGTTTCCTTCGCCCAAGCGATGGGTTTCAATTGACTTGACTCAGGTCAGAGAATTCCGTCAGTCAGTTTGCTCCTCTCTCAGTCAGTCAGTGAGGAGAGTAGTTTAGGTAGGTAGCTAACCTTAGGCTCGCAAAAATATAGAGCACTGTCCTATAAAGCGAATAGTAAATACAGATACGATTTCCTATATCCTTGTCCGTTGTAATGGGAAATGCCAGACGAGACGTAACCAAAGGAAGCCAGGGTCAGAGCAGTATCTTCCTTATAGCAGAGCCTCGCCATGCACATATATTACTATACGGCTATTCCCTGGATTTATACAGTGGGCTATACAGTGTGCTGAAGTGAATCTATTGCCGTTCTATGTACTTTGCTGGAGGAAAAGCTCAGATTCAATTGGCCACTTTACTGCTCAGTTGTGCGTCGGATGATGCAATGAAACCTTCTTTTTGATCTCTTCCTCGTAACTCCACTTCTCTAATTCAATTAGATAGTCTTCAGAGTCTTCTACTCTCTCTCACGTTATTTCCTCTCTATACAGAGCAAGAGAGTTGGCTAAAACTAAAACTACATCTCCACAGCATCCCTCTCTATACAGAAACTACTGCTAATGTAATAAAGAACACCTTTGCTTTACTCACATAGTTAGTTAGCGTTTTTTCTATTAGAAATATTGGTGAATGTATGTAGTTAGGGCTCCTGTGCCCAAGAATGAGCTAAATTCAACCTTATTACCAGCAGCATCACCACAAGAAATTACCAAGGTGTAAGTAAGTAGTAAGAGTAAATAAGTAGTGAACTCCAGTTTCTCTCTCTCTTTTTACGGAGAATCTTCGTTTTTATTTACAGGAGGAGTCTGCTCTATGCCTTCCCTTGACTTCCTTTTATCTGCGCTAAGTTAGGAACACGTAGCTAATAGATGTACATATAGAGATATCTATAAAATAACTTGTGTTCCTGATAAAACATCATGAAAGAGGTCCCTGTAATCCCTAATGACCGATCCGCGCTTTGCCTTTTGCCCTGGCCTCCGCTATCCGCCCAAACTCCAATCCAAAATTACAGACAAAAGAACAGAAATGAAATTGTTAACTATGTAGCTATACAGAGTCTGGCCTCTGCTCATTGTAGTTTTAGTTAGTGTCTACTTTCTGCGTTATGTAGGTACTTGTGCTGCATTAGTGAATCATATTGCAACTCCCAACCAACCACATCACACAACACACAGTAGCCAGACTACACCAAAAATCCAAGCAATCGCCACACACAACTCTCCAACTCTGCCTCCTAAAAACCAGATCTAATATCTACTATGATGTTGAGTGTAGACGGAGCTAATCGGAAGGGAACGGGCCGACTGATGTGGCAGTAGTGGCACAACTCTATAGCCAAAAGAGAACAAGATGAGATGAGGATGAGACAAGCTCTCCAAGGAATTGCATACGTAAGAACTTATTACATGCCCTCTAATGTGGTCACTAATGACCCTAACAAGATCCACATCACATACATAAAGTCCGAGCCTGGCTAATTGTCTGGGGATTCACTTCACTCTACTCTGCAGCCAGACCTCTCTCTCTCTTATAATCATCTAGCGCTCTCCTCCTCCGTTTCCTTTCTCTACAAGATATCATGTGTTTCCCGGAATACACACATTATTACTATTATTATCCATCTATCTGCACTGTAGTCACTTGGAATTAGAACCGGCCCTTTTTATAAAGCCATATTTATTCTGTGTGGTATGGAGACCCATTCTCTGGTAGCTACATTAACTTTAACTCACTCCCATTCCCTCATCTTAACAATTAGTCTCTTCTTTAGACGTCTTTTACTACTGCACTATGCAAACACGGAGTCAATGAAATTTGAATCACCTCTCTCTCTCCTCTGCCATTATGCAATGACTAACCAGAACCAAAAGACAGCCGACAATGATGATAGAGCAATGAATGAATCAGTACACACACTAAACACACTATCTACCTACCCCTCCGACCTCTACTCACAACATTATCTCTTAATAATACATTTACATTAATAATATCATTAAAAAACTAATGCCAAGCCATTTGTTTCTTTCTCTTCCCATTTACATTCAATTTTCGAGCTGGTTATTTGTTTGTTCTGCCAGTTTTGCTTAACCTAAATATTAAAATAATTATGGTCATTTCAACTGCTCTCAATACTGATTCATTGTGGCTTATGGCGTGCAAATCCATGTCATTATTCTTCATTAACTTCTACACTAATATTATTCAACTTCACGGAAATAAAAAACCGAGGCTTTTGTCTCAATTTAAATCTTTTGTACAACTTAAGAAAAACCTTGCCATTTACAATATTAAAAGGATTAACCATAAATTCTTTAGTTGGATTATGTAGATCGCCGATGCAGCTCAAACTCAAAATTCATTTATCACATAATTACAATATAAATATGGAAGTTCAAAATCACAAACACAACTTGCAATTACAATTGGTATATTATGTATCCGGTTTGTCTGAAATGAGATTTTTCTTGCTGCTCATAGATGTACACAGCTGACAGTTTATTTTGGTGGGGAAGCCGAGTGTAAAAAGTGGTTGATAAGATGACAAATTTTCAAGTCTGACAGTGAGTGAAGAGTAGATTGGAATTTTTGAGGATGAAATCCACGTAAGAGAGATAAGGCATGGATTGGAGACGTACGTGCCTGATTAGGGCATGTAAACTAACAATAAGGGTTTAGTGGTTTAAGTCGTATTTCATTTTAATTTTATATGTGAAGATTCTCCTGACTTTGTCTCTGTCTCCCTGTATTGAAATGATTAGACTGGAAGAGATAGACTGCGTTACTTACGTAGGATTGAGTGATGGGAAGAGTAAAATTGCTATTAGGGATTTACTTGCCTAATGGCTCTCTATATTTTAAGTATGAGTGGTGACTTGAACTGGACTTGTAAAAATTGAGCGTAGTTTTGATAGCTAAAGATTAGGTAGGGGTGGAAGTGGAAATGAAATCTCACAGAGCAGAGGCAAGGCAAGCCAACCAACCACTCATCCCACTCACATCACATCACCATGAACTCTATTATTATTTCATTAGGATTAAACAAAGGGAGAATCCTACAATAGCAGAAGGAACAGATGGATTTTTAATGAATGGAGAGACTATAGACTTTTGCTTATTTAGCTTTTACTCATTCCGTTTTTTCTATGCACTTGAAAGCATACTCAACACAAATCACTCTACTACATCAACGGGCATTGAGTTAGGGCAGGTTATGTCATCCTAGCATTTTCATTAGATTTAAGCACGGAGAGAAAAAAAAACGTGCATATTCTTATGCTATAAAAGCCAACAAGGCACAATTGTTTGATTATGGTGGCTTATCCCCCTCATAATTGAAAAGCACATGTTCCCTATATACTATATAGAATACAAGTATGTTTAGTCATTTTATATGCAAGTATCATTACTTTTTCAAAAGACAAAAGGAATTAGACAAACATAGAATGCATTAAGGTCTGAATAACATTACCTACCTCAATCAACCCTTTTGAAACAGAGCAAATGCCTCTCTCTTTTGTTTCACAAGTATCCAGCCTACTCAAGCTCATGTAAAAATTATTCTATGGCCGGATTGGTGATAAGATTATAATTTTGACATTATCCATATACAAATTAGAAATTGAGATAGATGAACTGAAAAGGGTTGAAAAAAAAGAAGCGATAGTTAATATTAAAATAAAACCGGATCCTTGCAACTTCATGCTCCTTTTTTCCAGATCATTCCAATTGAATAGAAGAAAGGAATCACACCTCGCCATTTATACAATGTAAATGAACCCAGGCAGGACAGAAGCGAGCTGGGGATGGCTGAATGCTAGATGCAGGACGGGATTTCTATACCTTTATCTATCTCACTACGTATGTGCTAGGCAATTGAATTCATTGTCGTTAGCTTAAGACTAAAGACATTTCTAAACTTGGGCATGAGCATCAAATGAAGCATGAGCTTATCGACAAAAACACTGACAGAGCTTTTGTCACATAAATTCCCACAATACAAAGCATGGAAAATAGACGGAGACTTGGTTTCCTCTGCCTTGACCTCACCATCATCACAGCTCTAGCATTGGAACAGCAGCAACAGCAGCGACGAGAATCCAACTCAGCCAGTCAGATCACAAACAACCCTCATCAATTATACAACTATTGATTTCCATCATTCATTCACTCACTCGCATTTCAATGAGATGATCAGACTTTTTCACCTGGTTCCAATTTCAATCTCTACACGTCCACGTCCAAATCCAAGCTGTGGATTCAATTGCAACCAATACAAATACCTCCATCCAAGACAATACATGCCACGATTAGTAAGTAGTAAGTACTTCGCCTTCCCTTTCTTCCCCACCTATACACACATTAGATTTCGTTGCTCTACATTAACATATTATTTATGCTCCTACCTTATAAAGCTCTATACTCAGCCACTGTATACATTTGTAATCAATTCAAAAGTTCCATTCTGTTTCCAGTCTGAGCCTTCTATAATACTGCTCCTCTGTCTAATCCAGTTCACTTTATTTTATCTAAGGGCGTAACCAGCATTTTTTCTTTAAACTATATTCATAACAAAAGTTTCCTTTTCATCAGCACTACTATTTACAGGTTATTCATATGCAATGCGATTATGTCCTATTTCCGATATTTATAAACAGCGAGCTAGTATAATGTATAATCTATAATCTCGGACTTCTACTATTTCTTTTCTATAGATTCCAGGAACCTATCTGTATTTTAGATGCAATTCAAGAAATTATTTGAATGTAAAATGGTAATAAATAATTTCTAAATGTTTGTGCATCTTTTGTTCTTTTCCATCTTATTGATTTAAACAAATTGCATTTTTGAGTGTCTGGACTATAGAGATGTATAGGACAAAGAACAGAAGAAGTAACTGTCAATTGCAAATGCCTATAATAATAGTACATGAATATGGCATCAATAGTTCAATGCACATATTTTTGACTGTCAATATCAAAGAACTTAGCATTACATGTATTAACAACATAAGAAAGCTAAAAGGGGCTTGTGATGTTTCCTGCTACTCTTATAGAATTATGTAATAGATTTATATAAATAGAACTAGTGTTTGTAAAGTATGATATATGTCTGTCGGATAGCTACGCATGTACATCGCGTATAGCAAAAAGTGAAACTGTGTGACTGCATATATAGTGCATAGCAGAGAGCAGGTCACCAGACATCATTCACTTATCTTTACTACCACAACTACGACCACTAGGCCGCACTTATGCGTTAAGTGCATGTAATAGATAGATATAGGCAAGTGACTCGTCTTGGTTTACATTGACTGCGGACGGGACGGATATAGCAACTACCTCTGTTTCAATGCACTAACTTTTCAATTCAGGAAGTTTTTCTACTATATCACACACAACGTGTAGAAAGAAACTTTGGTAGGCAGTAGAACAGAGTGAAGAGCAGACATAAACTTTCAAAAGGCAGCCAGCAACCTTCTGACATGACAGGTACACACAGAACACGAACGAATCTGTATACCTACAGCTATCACTTCATGTATTTACTACTGAGAGAGCGATAGAAAATAAATACAGTGATGCTAAGAAGACCAATCCTTGCACAATGCGATACAGTTTAGTATGCAATGCACCCATTCATCCTGCTACGCACTACACTTACAATACCTGGGCCGATATTATTATCAACCATAAATACGGCACACACACACACACACCTGTATTGACTCTATTGATATTGCTTTGAATAAGTATTATAGGCACCCAGAGAGGAGTTCTATGAAAACGATCTGCTCAATTGTGCAAGAAGTATTAGCTTACATTGCATTGACTCAATTGACTGGGTGACTAGATTGGATCAGAATCTGTTCCTATTCTGTTGCAATCTGTTTTCGGCTCTCGCTCACCATGTTAATAATAACAATAACAAACGTAATATCAATCAGACGAGAAACTTAATATCTACCCACCGTTTTTTAATCGCTTCAGTAGCTGCATCTTTCTGTTTTTGCTTCTTTTATTCTCTTTGGTTTACTATTAATACAATAGTCAGGAAAAAGGCTCGAAGAGGATGAAAAAGCACAAAAAATGATATACCATTCTTTTTAATCTATGCTACTATGACAAATCTACTCCAATACAGACTCTTAACATGTATGTCTACATTGCATCTAACGCAATCCTTGAATTTTGGTACTAAAGGTGTTCGTATAACATTAACACAGATAAAAATATCCCATTTTCCACATTCGCAATTATTTCTTTTCATCTTCAATTAGCCTTTATATAGTTGTAGAAAATTGATAGATACATATTTTAAGTATGTAGCGATTAAATATTATCTTCTATTAGCCTTACAATGACAGTAACTGAACACATAAGACGTTACTAACGATGTTCAACCTATTGTAATCAAAATTATTCATGTATGAAGAAATAGAGTTGTGTTTTGATATGAAACAAAGTTGAAAGAAAGGAAGAATTGAATTAAAAGGAGAAGAAGCTGAGCTGGATTTAATTTGTCTTATCCTAATAGCCCAGTCTGGACAAGTTAAATGGGAAGAAATAAAGATAGCTTTCTTCTGATTTCGTTGCCTTTTCATTCTATGGCTTACATAAGGCTTGGTTTGTCTTCTTGACTAGCTCTGTGTGTGTTTGATTCCAGGGCTGAGTATATAGAGTGTGAGTAGGCGTCTATTGTCTATAGAGTGGAGAAGGGCCGAGAAGTGGGGGAGAAAGAAGAAACTGTTGCACGACTCGCGAAGCTTTGTTTCTTGTAACCACGAGCGAGGTTCTCCTTAATTGTTTTTATCTCGTCTAATTTCATCGGACGTAAAGAGGCACTAATCGCTTAAGGAGCTTACACGCCGATTTGTTCTATCATCATCAGACGGAAGAGAGCGGGGCAGAGGAACAATATAAACCTAATAGGAATAGATAGCTCTCCGAGAAAGAGCATCTTTAGCCAAGCACCTCACGTCTTTTCTCAAACACTAACCAACCAAACCACTATCTCACCGTCAGACACACCACACTCAGCACACACACTTCCCCAAACAACTTGTTCACATTCTATGCCAAAAACACTCATTAGTCTTCAGCCCAGAAAAGATTCACTCCCCACCTTAACCGCAAAGCCACCCTCTTTTCTCCACCTAATCAAAAACTGGGGTAACCTAATAATTTTTCCACAAGACATTTGCAAATAATCGCATCAGTAAATGACAGATTTTATTGACTGCTCTAATATTATTCTATATTAGAATATTTCTATAAAACACTATTATTATATGCTTATGTCTGGTTAAGTATTTGTTACATTATTGAAAAGAAACCTAACTGTATAATTGTTTACTTGTTGTTGTAAAATACATCAATGTAATTGTGAGTAAAATGAGTTAGTCAATGTGAATTTATTATTATACAGGTAGTATCTTGAGCGAATAGTACATAATATGAGGTTTTATCTCATGGGATTTATAGCTGTTTTCGTTATTGGCTTTATGAGAGCATGAGTCATAATTCTAGATTTGTAGTTAACTGAAAGAGAATAGAGTTGTGGAACTACAGGGAGAGTAAGTAACGAAAAGTAATTCTACAACTGCATTTACTACAACTACAAAAATCTTGACTGCTGAGTTTATTCATTGTATACGTTAGTGAATTCATTGACGAGTGAGTGTTTTGTGGATGGTTGGGCGAGAACGTCTGCCCAGGCAAAGCTCACTGCCTCAAAAAGATCAAGGAAAGAGAAAAGGAGAGGAATAGTTAATAAGTGTAGTAAAGTAGCCGATATCCATATCTGCACAGATAATATAGTAAATAGAATAAAGCGGGAGGTGTAGGTAAATAAAATGGCAGGAAAGGAGAATGAGAAGAGGACGGCAAAGGACCATTTTCCTAAGTAGAGAGTGAGCTGCAGTGAAGCGGATGAATGGATGGTTGAATCGAGTGCAGCATTTGAGAATGGAGAGGAGGGAGGAGGAGACGAAGACGAGAGCGAGACTAAAAATGATTTTTCCAGAAAAAAAGACATTTTCATAACGAAATCCCTTTATATTAGAGGCTGATGGGATAGTACGCATTTTTCCAGTCACAGTTATATACACTTAAGGCACTTTTAAACATTCATCTGGCTATACATGCATTTATGTATGCTCTATTCCTGTATAAATATGTACTTGTAGCATCCGAGAGGAAAGAGATTTAGTTTGCAAAGGGAAGTCTACAGCAGGCACTTATAGACGGATACTCTGATGCTGCACTGCCCGTTGAAATTGCACTGTTTCTGTATCCAGGAGCCAGTTCGCCTCGGATATTAGTTATAGGGAGAGTCGGGAAGAGAATGAGAGACTAATATAATATAAAAAGAGAGAGAGAGCGAGTTGGGAGTTTAAGTTGTAAGAAGAGTGCCGACCTCCAGTTTTTATGGATTTTTTTCTCCCTAGTCACTGTCACCGTCACCCAGAAGGTTTTTCCCGGGAATTTATCCATATTCAACAGCCCCTGAGTAGTAGATCTCATTCCTCTTCTATTAATGATATGGGACTCATAAAACTCACTCCCTGTCATGGAATCTCCCTTGTCCACATCTCCTCGTCCTCCAAACATCGCCTCGACCCTTCCAATTCCAAACGACCCAATGGATTTCAATCCTTCCATTTCATTTCCCATTTATATAAACTTCTACTTAACTTTACTTAACTCAAAACCCAAACTCTCGCACTCTGACTTTATTTTACGTCCTCTGTGTCTATGCACTGCTTTATAGGTAGTTCCCATTCTACCTACATACTACTTACTCCAGTACTCTTTATATCATTTAATGTACGTACATTACAACTTCCTCAACTCCCAACTCATCCAATGACTCAAACTTTTTTGTCTAACTTTTTCTGACGAAACCAGTCGCTTACAAAATTACAATTAGTCCTATCTACCAAAGGGCACTGTTGTTAATTCTGTATCTCTGTATAATCTATATGGATTTTGTCTCTATTCTATTAGATAACAGCTAACAATATATGTATATCCAGGAATTAACTGTAATTCATTTGCTATAACCGTAACTTTCCCCAAATGAAATGACAAAATTAATGGAAATGAGGTCTGCCGTACGAGAAGCATTATTAACTGCACTTGCGTCTATAGTGAAAACTGAAAAGCCATAATTACAATACAGGCGAGTAGTATAAGTAATGGTACATATGTGTGTGTAAATGTATCCTCGTTCAACTTCTGTGCTTCGCTTGTGCTACTAATTTACCTTGCACATATTTAATGACTGTTACACCATATCTAGCCAGTATCTACACGAAATGCTAACAAAAGTCCAGCACTTTCCCATAAATCATGAAATAATAATTATCTCATTTTCACTGGCCAGAATAGAACTAATTTCCTAGAAATTACTTGGATTCATAGAACCACACATGTTTCGCAAATCTAGCTACCTCCACCGCACCACTAGACACTAGCAGAGTAAACATAAAAGTAAAGGGAATGGAAAAGGTCAGAGCCGAGGTAGGATATGAATTGAGCCGAAGAGCGGAGCCCCGAACAGAACATGCAATGAAAAAACATAATAGAATATAAAGCAAGTCATTCTAGTTTATAGAAAACATTCTATCCGAGTATTCTTCCTCTATTTAACCCATTCCCTGACTACAGTAGCACTACTTCACTATTCAGCAAGAGCCAGGCACTTGTTTCCATTCTTCCTTTCGCAAAGATATTACTTACTCAGAGTTACTGTTACTATCTCCTCTTATTATTACTATAACGTTTACTTTATCTGGCTACTCTATTATTGTTTGCTTCTCTTCAACCTGTGCTCAGCAACAAACATAACAAAACACCAGCTTTCCTCTCCTACTGTCAGCTAATAAATAAAACCAAGCGCTATTTGTACCCGCTTCATGTACTACCTCACTTGCAACTTTTTTCTAAGATACGATATCACCGTAAAAACTATTTCATCTTAAAACCAGAGCATGCCAATGGAACCTACACTTTATTTCTACGACAATGTACATCTCACATTTATTCATCATACTTGTTACGTGTGTGTATACACCTTTCCCATCTCTCTCTCTCCATTTACATTGTGAATAATTGATTTATAATACTCGACCCTCTTCTCTGCATCTTAGATCACACACAACTCAAACACTAAAAACAATTCACAAGCGTCAGAAAATATTATCTATGAATAATTTTAAGCTAGATCCGGCGGACACAACTAGAACTTGCCCCATTCTTTTGCATGAATAACGTCTACATACTGTCGCGAAAAGTCAACCCTCCTTGTTTGGTTTTTTCTAAACTCAAGTTTTTCCACCTCTATTTAAAACATAAAATGATCATTATCTTGTTATGAACCATACATTTACAAAACAAATCCATCGAAAATATCCAGTGTTTTCAAAATTCATTAATTGTATTTGTGCTACCTATACGTTATAATCTTCTTATACGTTTTTTTTAATGTATTATCTATCATCATGTATATACTAAAATAAAACATTGTGATAAAAAAATGAAATGAGGAGTAAAATTATAAAAATATAAAAAATACGAGTAACAAAATTAGGTAGCAAAGGAATGAAGGAAAAGCAACCAACCATGGCTAACTCGGAAACATTAGAGGAATTTAAAGAAGGAAAGTGTAATGGCTCCTTGGCACATTCAGCAATTACCCATTATTATATTGTACATAATATAAGGGAGGAAGAGATAATAGGCTTTTGTATAGTATAGTAAATATGTGATGTTGAATAAATGGCAAGTGATAGTGGAGGCAAATTAAGCCTTAGCGTAAGCCGTCCTCCTGTATTTGTTAGAAAAGATTGCAGTGACTTAAATTCATATTATATTGCCTGTAAGTAGGACTATAATATTGTGAATGTGTTTATTGCTATGCAGCCTAATGGATTTCCTCCGAGGTGTAATAAGCAATAATAAGTAGGAAAGATGTCTCAGATTGTGTTCTATATGAATATGATTATATGGTGTGCCGTGATGCGCTTTTCTAGCTCATTCATACACGTTCATTCATATTAGACACCTTGACTAAACCTAAGACTTCCAGCCGAGAGAGTAATTACCCATGAATCATCTGCACATCCGCCCCGTTTTCCATATTTCCATTCCTTCCACAGCCAATGTACACACTAATAATAACAGAAAAGTAAAGCAAAACGAGAGGCAGCGTCTCCATTACATTATTATGTAGAAACTGCTCAAATTTAGAGCTCATCAAATCATAAATAGACAAAACACAATAAATGTCTAATGTCTGCCTACTCTCTTTTGGCTATAGAGTCTCATCTTTGGCCAAGAGTGAAATGACGACACTACCTGTGCAGCTAGAGCTGTGAAATGATATAATGTAATAGTTAATGGAATAATAGGAGAAGAGGTGAGTGAGCGTGGTTGCCTATTTGAAACATGACTAAAGGAGTAATGATTATTACACTGCAGCCGAAGCAGCCAAGTCTTAGCTAAAGCTATTCATCTATTCATTTCCACCAACTTGATCTGCCTTGATCCCTTTCTTGTGTCTTTTTCTGTAAAAAAAGAATTGTACGTCTAGAAGACAATCAACAAGACAAAGTAGAGTCGCACGTGATGTGAAAAGTATAATAGCTCAGAAATGATGTGGTCTTCCTTGCTCTTCTCTTATCTCCCATCCAATGGAAATAAAGTGAAGTCAGAGCAGTGCAAAAAGAAGTTCATTTCGCCTTTGATTCTACTTTACTACTCTGGGTGTCATACAGACGTATTTATATACATAGATAATTCGGATCCCTATACAACTCTTCCTATAGCAATGCTATATTATAATAGACAAATATCTTTCCGTCTCTACCCTTCATAGTTACAGATGTAGGAATGAGGAGCCTACTAGCACCTATCTGTAATTTAGAATATGCAAAGTGTGAATTATAATATTATGGTTATGTCTGTATGTAAATATAAGTATATGCGTGATGTAAGGTGTAGAATAGAAGATTCCGAGTGTGTTTTACAACTTTTGAGGCTTAAGCAGGCTCATAATATTCAAATGCAGTCTCTCAGCCTCCTCTCTGTGGCAATTTATCTGCTCCATAGTCAGGACCGACTAGAAAACCCATAAAAACTATATAAAAAGAGCTCATGTGTCTTTATGATAAGACTCCTCTCTTAAATTATTTAGAAAACCTCTTAAGGAGAATCTACTTAGATAATTATTATTCGGGGTCGTTTAGGGACGCTAATAACTCCTCCTTATTACCATTACCACATTTCCAGAACGTGTGTCTTCATTTAATTTACTGCTTAACTTCTTTACTTGTCCTATCGTTAGTTACTAGTTAGTTAGTTAGTAGTCTCATTCTGTTCCTATACACTGACACAGCAGAGCAATATTAATATTTCTACGTACATACCTACTTACTTCTACAGATATCTACTTTACTTTACTGAAATGACTTTCCTTGGTAGTTGACTCGTGAAAAATGAATGTCCCTTCCCCTTGTTGAGCAAGCTAATCAAATCAATAATGATTTGCCTTCTTTCCTTATTACAACAACACTTTCAAAGCACATAGCATAGTAGAGTAGCTGACACCAGGAAAATATCCCACTGACTAACTTAAAAATTCCAGGGCTACACTGACATCCAACTTGCACGCTTGAATTAAAAAAACAACGAACACATTGGAAGTGGCCATAAATTTCCAGCTAATTAAGTCTAATTGTTTCCCCTTAGTGAGTTTGTTGTGGCCAGTGCACAGGTATGTGCAGAGCATAACAGAAAAGGACATAAAATATGAAAGGTACGTATGAAGAACTATGGTGAACACACGCATTGTATTTCCACGATATCTCTAATAATGAATGATATTATAAGGCAAAGTTTCTCTTGTCCCACTCTGCAGGTGAAATACTTCCCGGAGTATCTCTTTCAAACACCATTGCTCAAAAGATTTTCAGGACGCAGGCAAAGTGGGCATTACACAAACACGTTACTTATAACAATAACAACATCCTTCGTACAGATACATTATCCACACTAAGATTCTAAAGTCAGGACTCACATTACTGTATATATAATATCCTGTGTACCTATTTACCACTCTAGTATCTATTTACAGAGCAACATAATATTTTACTAGACTTTGTGGTGCATTTCATTTCATTGAGCTACATCAAAAGGGAAGTGCGAGAGTATGGCACAGGGAGCCCTGCATCACTCTCATACATCCTCATACATAGTTGCTATTTATTAGTTTGAGTTGAGTGGGGAAAGTAATCAGTGGATGCATAAAGTACAATAATGATGAGATACGATGTGAACTTTGACTCTGATGGATTAAGGGAGGTGGAGGGCGAGGGTGTATTCTTTCCATTTTTCTCTCCTCTCTCTCTCTCCTCTCCTTCCTAATAATGATAAAAGAAAACTGAGCAAGAAAGCAGGAGCAGGGCAGGGAACAAATAAGTAGCTATAACCTCACTAACCAACTGGACTATGTACAGAGTAGACAAAACTAGCTAGACAAAACCAAACCAGGATATCCTTACTTAAATGTTAACTATAATAATAATAAAACATACACCACACCACACATCACACACAACCCACAAATCTCTACACTAGTGCATTATATTCCGCACTAAATATATATCAATATATAACGTATACATTTATAATGTGTAGCATTGACTATAGTAAATAATAAATGTTGGTATGTACATAAAGTGTAACAAACAGTAAGTGGGACCAAGAATGTGTCTTGTAGGGTCAGAGAGAATAGATGGATAGGAGAGAGTAGGGATATTAGAGTACATAGCTGGATATTCATTGGTTTGCGTCTGGAATGGGAATATTTAAAGATATAGATTAAGTATAGAGTGTCCAGAGAGTGCATGGTGGACTAAATACAGAATCTAAGTAGTAGAATGCATTAAAGGACTGCAGGTGTTGGAATGGCATCACCAACTCAGCATGGGTGACCAATCTTTCAACCTATTGTTAGAAACAGGTTTGTTTGCCATGACTCTAATGTGTCATCCACATCGGACAGCCTTTTCTTCTGACCACTGTAGCTCAAACCAAAGCTAACCACTACAAAACTATCTTATGTAAGGAAGGTACTTTAGCATACTTCACTCACGTACTTTATTTACAAGGATCGAGATATGTGCAACTAATACTTACATGACTCGCTCTACACAACACTAACACACATGCACTTTGTCTAACGTTGCACTTACACTTTTACTTTACACTCCTCGCTCTCGTCTCCTAGTATCTGTCGACGAGAAGTACACAAAGTAGGTAATATAACACAACAACAAAACAGACAGAAAAGCCAAAGCAAAGCGATAGAAGTCGTTTTGTAGTTCCATCCATTCCATTCCTTTGTAAATCCATGTGAAAACAAATGAGCTAAACTCTCCAGAAGGTAAACCGTGGGAAAGATACACTCATAAAGCATTAAGTGTGAATTTTCATTGCATTCAGCAATACATCCGCATATATCTTCACTATAATACTACTCATCCTATTTACAACTCCAATCTACGAGTATCTATATCATTAATGTGTTATTTCAAGCTTAGGTACTTAACTACAAAGAACCGAACTATTTGTACATACACACAGGAATTTCTTATTATGTAACCACTGAATATCTCTTTCATTCATTCATATCTCGATTGCACTGCTACAATATGTACTTAGACACACAGCCATTTCAGTTCTCTCTCTCTCTCTCCATCCCTTGTTTTTCATTTATAATGTTTTAGCTCGCAATCACAATGTACTTTACTGTATAGTTTTGAAAATTCCTCGTAGAAATATTAATATTAGTGAGCTGGCTACCTTCTTTATCTACGACTTGTATCTAGGAATTCAATAATTCATAATTCATTACCTCCTCACTTTACTCAGATTTACGTAATACAATGAGTGGAATAGTGAAGGGACCGTAATTTTCCATGTACATTTAATGTCCAAGTATTATTAAGCATCAACAGTAGATTCTCAATGCTAATCTCAGTTGTTCATCTGAAGCATTTACAAAACAGGATGAGTTATATCTCACACAGTCATTTGAACTCATCTTCCACTATCTGTACAGAAAGAACATGTGTAGTAATTTATATTATACGTAGGTAACTATGTATGTACAGAGCAGTAATTAAATGCTTCAGCCAAGCCAAACCATTCCTGTCCAGACGATGGCAATCCAACCTTAGCAATAGCATTAGTCAGCCAACCAACCGACACACCACATAAGAAAACTGGAAGAAAACTACAGAATTTTTATATTGCAAGGGCAAATTACTTTTTTGCTCCTCTTAAATGCAGAAGAAGAGTCAGGCAGAGCAATATTTTTTACAATCTGCTCATTGCGCTATTTTTCATCGCCATAACCTCTGTACTTTGATTTTGATTTAGGTTTCTGTAGTTAAACAATTGCATTATGTATTCACCCTCCTCACTAAATCACTCATAAATCTCACGTGGGTCAGAAATAGTTTCAATTTACAATTTTCACACTCCTCTATTGTATTTGAGTGGAAAAGACTAATAAAATTTGCATTTGGACACGCCAAGTGCAATAGAGGAGCCATGCCACCATGAACCATGCCACTATCATCATTTACATTGTAAAAGATTGAAGCAACGTGCTCAACATTTTTAAGCGTAAGGGTTATTAATGTTTCTCACTTACGATTAGAGAAAACAGATCGTAGTGCAATTGCAACAAAAGAATTAATGTGAATCATTCCACTAAATCCTGTACAACTCGACGTTTCTTCCTCTCTGATTGCCCTGCCAGGCTTTAATAGAGGCAGATATGTTACATTCAATTGCGTATATTACGTCCTTACATACGTTCACATTAATTTTACACAAGATAAACTGACATAATATAAGAGAGTCGTAAGTGGTAGTAGGAACAGGGTGGCCTCTTCGTCTCTCTGGCATCACCAACTCAGTAGCTTCAAAACTCGAGAGCAGAGATAATAAAAATAATGGTTATGTGATCCATTACATGAGCAAAGCAAGAAAAGAAGTACAATAATAATAATTGTGTATGTAGATGAGACGTTCATTACGATAACAGATAGCACTACAGCATACCAGCATAAGTAACTCTCCTTCACATTCAATGACCATGTAAAATAAAGTAATAGGACCAGCCAACCAGCCCCACTATCAGATACACTCCAAACTAAGACAACATTAAATCCTTTTCGTTTCTCCAGCCAGCTCTACTTCACTCACAACGCATCACATACTTTGTATCTCCTTACATTATCATATTTTTAAACAATGTTACAGCCTACTACCTACTTATAATTCCTCACTCTACCAGTACAAAGTAGTAGTTATAACTAATAAATTATAATATTACCTGTAGCTATTCAATAATATATATACAAAAAAGGTATTTATATATAAAAGCAATTCGTATCTTTGATTTGGTAGAGCAAGTAGGTTGTAGGTTGTAAGTGTAAATAAATGTATTGTGTAGTGTGAGTAGAGGAACAAGAAGAGAGTCGAGTTCACCCATCCGGCAGGTTACTGATTCTGATTTCACAGCTAAGTGTCAATGAAGAAGAATGGAGAGATTAGTACGTGTTAATGTTCTTGATAGGAGGATAGAATGGAGAGTCCAAAAGGATATGTTTGATTTCTGTTCTCTATAAGTCTGCTATAGGAGATAGAGACGATGGAGTATATAGGCTAGCTCTTTAAAGTGTGTTTTTAACTGCTATCTCGGATTCTGTGTATTTTGTGTAGGGATGTGTGTGTTGCATTTAGGTAATAGGATTGCATTACATAAGCTATTACACCCAAGGAGGAATTCATTCTGTTGTTTTGCCCTGCTGTCCTGTCGTGTCCTAAGCGAGAGTCCAAGCCCATTGATTGATTAAACACGTTTTCTCACTTGCTTAGAAGCTGTAGTTGCCTTGCCTTCTCCTAATGTAATGTGATGTTACACTCTGATGATGAGCATTTTGTAGTAGTGTGTGTGCACAGAGAGTGTTGGTATGCATGTAGCTACAGATGAACTGTGTGTAGATATAGTGGCAGGCAGGGTGTAAGTCCTACTAGTACCTACGCATTAAAAAGTCAAGTCAAGACAAGACACAGAGGATAATATGTAGCTATTAGCTCTTTTATGTGACTCTGCTCAACTCAAAGAAACTCTAAAGTCTTTTTCTTGATAAATGATACAGGTAATTATTATTATTTATTATTCAAGTAGTGTGATGTGCTCTGTAGGCCTTATACTCCTCGATTACTTATACACAACTAATGTTATGTTAGTTAGATTAGCTTTGCTTAAGCTATTTGGTTTGCTTCTTAACTTGGCTCAGGCTCCCCTTCCTTTCGTCTCAACTCATCTCATCTCTCTCTCTTTTTCGTTGCCACTCGTCGTTTGCATTGAAATCCAGTGCTTTGCTTTTGTTTCTTTTGGCTATCGCTACTACTGATACGTTGTAGTTACTTAGGTCTCGATGTTTTAGCATTTAGTTAGTCCTTGTGTTGTTTAGCTGATGATGATGATCATTCTCGCCAGTTCAGAAAGGTCATTAAACTTACGTTATGGCGCATCAGCATCATCATTTAATCTCCGTTTTTAAGTCTGAGATGATTTCTTCAATTAGTTTTTTTAATGTCTTACTTTGACTTTAGTGGCCATTGCCAACTCTCTAGTCCTTCCCTCCTTCTATACAAACAATGCAGGCAGCTATTGAAAAATAGTGTGCAGCCTCACAAACAAATGCATTTCTCCGAAGGAAAATTGTTTTTCATGAATTTGCGGAATTGGTAATAGTAGAGTATTAGCTCTATCATTGTAGCTACAGAGAGCGTTTAGCTTTGTTTGGTTTCGCTTAGCGTTACATGAACATAACTACTACGTGTATTTTACACATTGGTCATTTATTGTGGTAAATGCCGAGAGAGAAATGATGTAGATAGAATCCTCCCTCTAATCCAATACCACCTTTAAATAACAGGTGAATACATATAGATATAAATTGAGTACAGCATGCTACGTACTAATAACGCTGTACGTTCTTTCTATATAGATCCCAATCTGGAATGTAGATAAGCAAACAAAGTTATGTCCTATTGTATCTGAACTTTTTATCGAAATGAAACCACTATAGTAAATCTCATTACACACACATACACGTACATATCTCTGTCTGTTGTGTATGTAGTGAGAGAGAGAGAGATAGATTTCCAAATGAATACACATTGTATGTAAACTGTTAGGAGTCCGAGCGAGACGGGAATGCTTCGGCCTTTTTTCGAATGTGTGTGAAAAGGTAATTTATGAAATTATATATTGCATGTCATTCATTCAAATCTATTTCTCTGGCAAGTTCACAAAGCAATATGGAAAATTTTGAATTTGCACGGTATGCACTTAATGCTAATTATTGAGCTGGCTGACTAAAGGAAAGAACGTCTTCCGTGTGTGTGTGTGCTAGACTCTTGCATCGCGCAGTTCACCTCTCACAAACAACCAATCCTCCTTCGTGAGTCTCATTACTGTATGTACAAATATCCAACTCTTGTGTTTCGTTAAGTCGAGGAGGAAAGAAAGGAAACCACCCACTAACCAAGTATAATAGTTGCCGGACAAATAAATATGTAGCAGTATTGCATAGAGAAGAGACGAGATAATCATTCTCAACTTTTAAAAGCATTAACCTTGAAAATGACTTTATTTTTTATCTTAATTGCATCAATTTGAAGCAATTAACTCGTTAGCCTCGCCATCAGTTCCAATCTATTGCGGAATCCGGCATGATTAATAGTTGGGCAAGATTAGAGAAGGAGAGCGGCCAAGAAGGAATCAAGCGAACGAATCTCCTCTCCTCAACTCACACAGTCTCCAATAAGAGATTCACTCCAGACGTTCTCACTCAGAACAAGGAGTCTTTGCGAAAAATAAAGCCCGGCGCAAGCTCCTCCGTGCCCAAGTCCAACCTTTGTCTTTCATGCGCACTTTCACAGCTCACTCACATGCCAATTCCATTCACCTATCATTTATCACCTATTTATTACAGAATATCCATACTAATCATCACCTAGCATCACCTTCGCACATCATTCACAGACATAGTGATGTGACCATGCATATAATGAACCTTTCCAATTACAAATAATTATTATTAAGCAGGAGATGGCAACTTTTTTATCATTGTCAGAATTCCCCCCTCACAATCATAATTGTTAAATACTAAAAAGCAGACACACAAACACACACACAACTACGTAGTTATAATAGTTAGTCGTTAGTAGAGTTCTTTTACTTAACTGTACTGCTCTGCATGGTGTGTGTGACTCGAGCATAAATTGAATCTCATTATCCCCACTAACAATAACTAATAATAATAACGAACTGTAGATTCCATTTTACTATTCGTCTATGCCAAGGAATAATGGGAATAATGAGAAGGAAAGAGTTGGAACAATTTTTCGCGATTCATTATTAGAGCCGTAAATAAATGCAAGAAAAGAAATAATGAATTGACTAGCATTTTTCAATGTACATAATAAGATGCCTACATACTAAGTAATTCAGCAAGGGGATTGTGTAGATCTAGCTAACTGATGTGATGTCAGTGAACATCCAAGTCCATTTCCTTTTTATTTCTTTAGTTTCCTTCTTCTATTCATTGGAATCTGAACGGAACCCGGCCATAGCACACTACAGTTCACTTTCAATTCCTTTAAGACTCCAAGTGAGATTTCCCCTTTGGTTTGGACACTGATTGAGCTTTAGAGCATTCAAAATTGAAATGAAATGGAAATCGCTGAACGAAGGGTCGCGTTTACAAGATAACGTATACAAATAACCAACCTACGTAAATACAATATACACTACTCGTTTCACACAACGTTCATAATCACACAAATAACTATTATGTAGCATTCTATCAACCATTTCAACTATAGTTTTAATATTTTATACATCTGTTCATGTAGCTTACGTCAAAAGATACAGAGGATAATGAAATGGAGTGTCATAGGGAAGTAACTATTTACACAGATATATTTTAAGATGAGATGAATTCAAAGAGCGTCATAGGAATTCTCTGTTTGCTACATTGTTATATATAGAACTTTAGCTACCCAACTACATACAAATACATAAAGAACTTATAATGCTTTATATAGCGGATGTAGTAAACAAATACAAAATAGCCGTTACATGTTTAGACTTTTTTGGGTCCAACTTAAGTAAATTAAATGCACATAAATGCCTCGCTATGATTGTGCAGCCTCTGTTATCAACCACCCTAAGAACGAAGTCTGCAGGATAACTTTAGCTGCAATTACTGACAGCACAAATGATTCAGTTTCCCCCAACTCGTAGAATAAATGCTATTAGCTAACTACAAAAGCTAGTCCTAATCACGAGGATTCCCTATTTATATCATCCACAGACACTAGAGGATCTAATGTGAAGGTGTATGACCAGCTAAATAATTGGTCCTATGATGTTACTGTTATAAATTGTTTTTTTTGGCTGAGACTCATATACTTGTATCTATGTAAGCATCAAAGTTCTATTCTAATATTTTCACAGGAATATCTTTAATAACAGCTTTTGTGACGTTGCTGCTTTATTTGTCTCGTGTGTATCGGTTACATTATGCCACACTATCATTTTTCACTTATTTCTTCGGATATTCATATAAAATGTTTTGCAAGAATTGACAAATGTATTTCTCTAGTAAATATAGCTTATTACATTCTTTTGCTCTACATTAAACTAAGTATGATAGCGACACATACAATAGCTATAGGTATTGTAGTAACTAGATGTATTGCTTAATGGATGCATTGCATTATGTATGATTTTGCAAGTATAAAAGTAGGAATTTATAGGAATCGCATAAAATAGGTTAGACACTATAGTTATTTTGTGCATTAAAGCAGAGTATTAGAATTGATAATGATGTGAGAAATGTACGGGTTTACTAGAAATAGATCGTTTAGCTCTCTGTATATACGTATTATGATTCTGTAAGATATCTATGGTGTTATTGTTGCAAAGTTTTACTTTCATAAATAAATAGGGCTGCTAACGGTGAGATATTTGGTCATTCATTATTCTTTTCATTTGTAGATAGTTTGGTTGGTTTCGTTCACTTAAAGCCTTAACTTTCAACAGAATGGACTAGAATAAAATGGAAAGAAAATGGGAATGAAATGAATGAATTATGAAATGAGAATGAATGACTAGTTTCGTTCGACAAGGCACAAGAATACGGACTCCACAAAATAAAGTGATGGCTTCCCTGTTTTGTTTGCTTAGTGCCTTGTGAAATGTAATGAAATGTAGGTAGTAGTAAAATAGGCCTGTCTATCTTTCTATCTCTCTCTCTCTCTCTCTGTATAAAGCAATAGCAGTTTGTACATAGAGTTGTGTGAATCATTAGTGATTATGAACAATGTTTGAATTTCCTTCCTTCCGAATTCATCAATCATACAAACACGTCGAAGGCTTTTCGGTTTTACGGTTTACTCTATCACTATTATTGGAGTTGATCCGAAGGCTCCTCTTCTCTTTCTTACCGTTTCGTTACATTAGCACACTGAGTGAGTGACTAGTAATCTATATGAGTAAAATTTCGCTTTTACTCGTTTTACGCTACCTACATCACGTCACACATTATATTTAGATATTAACACATACATAGGCGGAGATGCATAGGGAAAAGAGTCTCTTGTGTCTGTGAGTAGAGTACAAACATTGAATGGTCGAACCAGCAACCACTATCTATATGTCCGGATGATACTTTAGCATTAACGACCACCACTGTGCATGATGCATGCATGCATACGGTAAATGTTTGCTCAGAAGAATAATAGGGAAAAGTGAAAAGAGGGTCGCTGTGCGCGATCCTTCAGAGTTCAGCTCAGCTCTAGTCCTCTCCTTCCTTCCTTGGCTCAAGTCACTCTTTCTTGTCTCTTGCTAAACTAACCTCTCCTTTTCTATCTATCTATCTGTAAGTATTATGTATGTGTAAAGCTCCGGCTCAAGTAAACATCAGCGGCGAGGCAGCCATAATACCAGTCAACCAAAACCAAGGCAAGCTAATGTAATGTACACACATTTGTCTGAATGCTTCCTTGCCTTGCCCGACTTCAATTCAATGTATGCAGGAGCCATATCCATTAAATTAGTTGGATTTTGCCTGCAAAAGTGTAACAGGATTTTTTATCCTTTACATTATTACAGCACGACTAAGCAAACCTACTCTCTCGCCTTTTCTATAACTATAAAACAAATAAAAATATTCAACTTACCTTTTCAACAACATATCACATATAGCTACTGTAAGGAGTCATCCCTTATACCAAATAAGGCTCTTACTCATTTAATACATGACTACCTGCTATATGTACTGTAAAAGTAAGAAAGTTAAGTCTTTTCTGCATTCGCATCATGAAACATACACTGGAAAGATACCAAAATATTTCCCTTTGTGCCCCTCATCTCATCTTTCTAGAGTGAATTCTAAACATTTTTATAGATCACATTATATATCATGTGTGCTATATAACTCTGTATGCTTTTTAACAATATACAATGAAATGGGTAAGGTAATGGATCATCTATCTTTGTTAATCTATCACGTATAGAGGTTGACGGAGGTTTCCTTCTTCCAACAAACATAAAATACGTAGGTAAAGAAGTCTAGGAAGCTTAATGAAATGAAATGAGAATGGAAGAAAAGACGACAAGGAGATTGTAAAAGAAGGCTAAAAGGGCGGAGTGTCATGAAATAAAAGGGATCCTATAATGTATCTTGTAATAATATAGCTGAATAACACAGAACTAAATGTCCCTTGCTAACGAATCGCTTAAGAAATGAAGGGAAGTAACGAAGGAGTCTTAGTGCCTTCTGCAGCACGTAAAATAATAATGTTTGTTAGAAAACTCTATTACTAATGTAATGTTAAGAAATGTAATAAATAAAATGTTGCTAGTAATAGCATTAAATAAGCAAGGCAAAGACGAGGAGTAAAAGAGTCGACCATCATTTACCCGAATGTCAAAAATTGTGACAAAGATTTTAGGTCGTAGATTTCTTTACTTTGGTTTAGTAGGTGAGGAATCTTTGTCTCTGATTCTTTGTTGTTCCTCTTTGAGCTTCCCTACTAGCAACCAATCCTCTACAGCTAAAAAGGAAGAAGGGACATGGAAGAACAAGAGAGAAGGAAAGCCAAAACAGATTCTCTCTTCATGCTACTTACGTAAATAGTAAAGTATTATGTAAGACTCTGGCTTAATATCTAATATTCTCGATCTTCGTCCGTCCATTAACGAAAGCTCGTCAGAGAGGACGACGAACGAGGGAAGATGTTAACAAAAGGAGCAAAAGAAACTCATTTTTAGACTAAAATATTTTTCTTTTCATTTGCCATGCCACCTTGACCCAGCTGAGCTGACATCGACATCCATTCGGGTGACACATTAATGTGTAGACGGGAGGTAAACGATAATGCCGTGAAATAGTCAGTTCAAACATTGTATGTCGTCTACCTACATACATACACAACCTACATATGTATGTGTATGCATGTATGAGCACTTCACATTAGTCGACTAATGTAGCCTTTCAATGCACCAGTTTTCCTAACAATACAACACATCAAAATTCTTATATTGACGAAAGATCAAGTCGAGATAGAGAGGTGAAGTAAAACTATGTCTTGTCTTTAGACATTCCTTGTTCTCCGTTGCTCTTAACACGCATTAAGCTTACAATAGCCCTGAATCACTCACAAAGGTTGAATTCTATGAGAAATTGTCTCTTTCGTAATCATTTTATGTGCTCGTGGATATAAAGATATAATTTATCTCCAGCTTAATAGCACAGATAGGGAATTACAGAATAAATGTTCTATATAACACTTGTACCTATTACCTGGCTAAATAATATTATCCTAGCCAAAGCCATCAAAATAAAATACTTTCCTTTCGTGTGTACGTACGTACGTGTACATGCCGAAGGTTCTAGATAAATGCTGTCATGTCCGCAGCTCACTGCGATGAGCTACTATTTATTTCACTAAGTGTCTAACACGCAAGAAAAAATCTACTAATGCCCTCAATTTTCAGCGTTCAAACATAATTACATTAGAGCTCTCCGTTTGGAATAAAATTATATTACCCATCCAAGTAAACAAACACAAACACACCGTTTACCACACTGATAAATATATCTTAAATAATATCAAAGGAGTTAATAGGAAAATTCTAACCTTTGTGCAAACACATTAAATTGCAATGTAACTGTACGCACACTATATCTAGACAGAAATATGGCGTGGACAAACAAACAAGGTAATCAGCCATTGATTATCTGCATCACTACTTTAAATATAATACCCTGTTAGTGCCTAATAACGAACAAAGCTTCGTTATACGAAGGCTTTACTCTCTAATTGGTAATTTCCCTGAATACAATAATTCCCCTTAATAAGATTCTTCAGTCACTACGTCCTCATTAACCCCATTACTTCAAATATTCACAGACAGAAAAAAATCATTTAATACCAAGACTGACGTTTCAACAATTCATCATCCCATATATCCATGCTGAGGATGTGAAGTTTGCTCCCAAATCACAATAAGGATCCTCATAAAATTTCCATCATGAATGTATGACGCATATTGTGTGGAATTAAACTATTTCGTATCTCGCCCTAGGGTAGGCTAAAATAGATCCGCATGGAGTTTGCTCAGATTGAGTTGGGAAATGAAATTGTGTACAAAGTGTACATAATACGCTGCCTGACACCTCTATAAAGGAAATTGTTCGATAATAATATCACTTGAAAGTCTTTTTTCAAAGGAAAAACCTTTATATGTGCTCGCTGGTCTTTATAATACTTATATGCCTGTTATGTAACCATTAGGTATAGGTATATACGAAAGCATTATTTATATGAGGTAAAATCTTGACGCGTAAAAACGTGTGTGTCTTTTATGTACTCACTGTTTTAATTATCTACGAGATATAAAAGTAAAAAAACGGCTGTACACCAACAACCACAGTACAATGGCACAATTTATTTTTTACAAGTAGCATAAATGTAAAATTGTTGAAAAATCCAACGAATCCCGACTAGGCAGAAGAGTAGACGGGACTAAAGAAGACAACGACACATCGGAAAGTACAATGCTTTGCTCACTCAGTGACTAATTCTTTTATAATTTAATACGTAAGGAAAAAAGCAGTTTTAATTCAGACAACGAGAATATAAAATAGCTATAAAACATGACTAAAAGAGCAATGAGCATAAAGAGTAATATAACACAAGTTGAAATGGAAGGATGATAGGAATAAGTATTCGCATTAGCGTTAGCACTCCCAGCATTATACAGATTAAAAGAAGGAGCTGAAGTGGAGAGAGAAGACAAAGTCAAATTGTAAAATCAAGTAAGGAAAGAGAAGAGCCAGCGACTACGAAATCATATTAAACACATTATACAGCATTGTAACTATTATATATATATAAAAGAAGATGAAAAAAAAAAGTTGTACACAGTTAAATTTTATAGTCGCTAGTTGGGAGAGTGAGAGAGTCCAGTTCGTCACTCAGTCATTCAATCAACCAGCCGCCCAGTCAGACCAAAGCAAGTCAAGTCTAGGAGATAAAAAGATTTTCTACGGATTGCCTTCATTTGGATGTAGACTGCAGTGCGGAGTGCTGGGGTGATGGACAAACTAGGCTTGCTAACAACAACAACAACGACATCATGATCCTCAGCTTCGGACGAGAAGACGCACAGAGAGACATAGAAGTGCGAGACTAAAGACGGAAAATGATTATTACGAGTTTAGTTAGGTGACTGCTTATTGTTAAACTCTGAGGTAATAATGTCCGAGCAGGAATGGATGGATGTAGATGGACTCTGGAGAAAAGTTATTGACGACTGGCTCTGTGTGTGTTCCTCGTTGATTCAGCCAGTCGGCAAGCAGTTTACCTTTATCTCCTACACTTCTCTTGACATATTAACTAACGATAAGCGACTCAAGTCAACACAAAACTATTATATGCATTAGCCAACTATATCTACACACACTCCCGTACAGTATAAAGCTTAGCCATATTATATATATCTGTGATGTATACTTATCTTCGCTAATAAATACAGTACAGTCCTTGTGCTAAAGAGTCTTTATTATCTATTAGTGAGCTTAGCTCATCTTAAGTCCAGTCTACATCTGATCTATTGCGTTGAATAAGTTTACTGTCAAACTTGTATATACTATAGTATCTCGGGGTCATTACTAAGTTTATATAGTAAGCTGTGTGTTTTATGCTCTATAGAATGTTCAATTTAAATTCGACTTAAAGATAAGCTTAAGGACGGTAGTAAAGGAAGGGAAATAGAGGAAAAGACATGTATCTATTGTCCTAGTGTCCTACTATATTCATTACACAGTCAATCTTATGAGAAGTATTATTTTCACGTGTACTCATCATTTTTATATTAAATGAATATACTGAATGAGCTTATGCTTAAGCATAGTAATACTATCTCCGACGAATGTAAAATGCGAGAAGAAGGGAAATGTATTTGCTTTGACTTTGAGTTGGCAGCAAAGAAGTTTATAAGCTAACCAAGAGCAATTTAACGGCTTCGTCTCCTTATAATAATAATAAAGGTTAGGTCGGATGAGCTGGATGGAGGACATAATAGAAGGAGCACTGTTTGTAGTTAACTAACCCAATGTGTTAGTCCAGTACAATGCATGGCTCTGTGTGTGTAACTCGAGTCGCTAACGAATGTGGCCATTAAGCGGGTGTCCGCTAAGCCCAAGCGCCTTTCCTAATGATCTCTCTGCATTAATTTAATGCCCATAATCGCCCACTACTAGCCCTTGTCACTATTGTCACACGCAACATACATTTACACGAACATTGGCATATGAATTCATTTGACAGCACTGCCTCATTCTTTTATGACACGGTAAGCCATACTCCATTGCTCTATACTTCACACACTAGTGCAAAAAAATCATATTAAGTAATAGTGCTGCCGAGTAATTGGGCTCTATATGCATTCACCACTTCGTCCTTTGTGATAATCAAATTCATGTCCGCTCCACTCAAACTCCCCATTCAATAATATAAATATCTAACTAACTATCTATGTTACTCCACTAACTACTACTTATCAGGTAAGGCTTTTATATGATTTGTTAAATCCTAGAAACGAGTTCATGTACAGTTGACTGGACACTGGACATTTCATTCACTTCCTTCACTTCTATATACGTAATATCTGTAGATTTTATAAATATAGCCTTTTGTAATTCTAATGCATCTTTTTCCAGGTTTAAGGAACCCAATCAGTGAAGCATACAATTATACAACGACTAATAAAGAGCTACTACACTACTAACTAGTACACTAAGTATGTACATACAGATAAATCATAATAGTGACAGTTTAACAATATTGCCTTCTTGCTACTTTTACTTTTCTATGAAAATGTCATGTAGTCGAATGTAATTGACTAACTTTCTGCAAATTTGATTTTAATTAGGCAGGCAATCAAAATCTATTGCAACATTAATTAAAAATCTACTCGGAGAAATTAGCTTTCTTTACAAAGCAAAATAATAAACATTGAAATGATCCCGGAATTTTCACAACCAAATTTTATAACAGGGGGTAGCGACACTTTACAACCAGATAGTGAAGTTTTATAGCAAGAGATTGAAATTTTACAATTACATGTGGCAGTTTTGCAACTAGTACACGTGGTCGTCTTAGAATGTGAACATGCACAGTAAATGACAATAATAGTATTGTACCTCATCAAATAGACGACAAAATCAATGTAGAGTGCAAGTTTACCCTCTACGTAGAATCACACACCCTAGTTGTAAAACTGCCGCATCTGGTTGTAAAGTATCATTACCCCCAGTTGTAAAGATTTGGTTGTGAAGGTTCCGGATACCACATTGAATTACAAAGGAATGAGACTTTTTGCAAATAGAAGTACTGGTTCTTATTAAACATGTAAATTAAGTAGTCCCTACTTTTCCTTTCTTCTTTCCTTTCTAAACGAGAAGCAGAGCTAAATATTTCCTTCAAAAGATAAAAGGATATAATAGGTAAATCATTAAACTTGCTACAATAAGTATTTGGACCTAATACATTTGATGTTACACAATTCTGCTGGATTCTAACAGATGTATTCCAAGAAGGAATTATGCGCTTCTTGATTCTTCAATCGGATTTGGAATCACTTCGACATTCGGCATAATGGTTGAAATAAATTCGCCAGCTTTCCGTGTATTTTCTTACGTTTTATCGGTGTACGACTATCTAGAATATCCTATTATGGACAATGACTTCTTGGAACTGGACATTACGGTGACTATTGAATTCTGAAGAAATCAAACGAAACTGTTCTCATGCATTTTGCGTCAGTTTGGTCTGCAGTGAATTGAAATGGAGAGAATGACATGTGACATAAAATAGTAATGATACTGCGTAGTTGCCCTAAATTTGTTAGCCATAACTGTACTTGTTGTATCTCCGTACTTAGAATTCATAATAACTTATTATTATAATAACTTAATATTGTATCAGAAGCACTCAATCTGTGAATGCAATGTATCATATTTTGGGATGGTTTATTAGTTTATTTATCCATAGGTACTAATACCCCATCATCTCCCCCGTCTGTTTGCTATTTTCCGTTACTAACCATTAGGAAGCAGGTATAAAGTTACAAGAAAAGGTATATATAACTCCCACGTACGTAGTTAAATAAGTTCTTCATAACCTGCTTTCTCAAATATCCAGGCTCGGAGCGAGACTTTCTAGGTAAATAAATAAATAATAAAGGAATCAAAAAAGAAAATAACACGCAGATAGTCTGGCGCACTAAAGATCACTTAAGATGAACATGGCAAACTGTATATTTATGTAAGTGAGAAGGTCGACATCATAATAAGGCAAATATAATATTATAGCATAAGAATCCGTTTTTATGTTCACTCTCTCTATTATAGGATATAGTATTTAAGATTAGGCTCTGCTACGTAGTAGACTTGTTTGGGTGCGTTATGTAAGTACTATATAGTAAGCAAGCAAGTAAGTAGGTAGGTATATAAAACCAGATTTACATAGTATTGAATTATTAGAAACTTTCATGCATATAAAATTTTAGCTAAAAGCAATGAGAGGAGAGAGGAAAAAACTTTGCTTGGCTCAGCCCTGCGTCTGACTAAGTTTCTTTTCTAAATCGATTTTCATACATGATTATTGAATATTATCGAGTTGGCTCTAGGCAAACGAGACAGCTTCACAAGTCCCATCATCAGCCACAGCAATTTGATACGATATAGAAACGTTAGCAGTTCTCAGTAATAACATTGCAATCCCTTTGTAAGTGTTCGCTCACTCATGCCACGTAGTCACTCGACATTCAACAATACCTAAATATGTATAACACTGCATAAACTTAGTTGACACATAGCATAACAATCGTAAACTAGTGCATAGTAGCCTTATATCTATACATCCATGTTTACTACTTATACGAAAGTAAATAGGAAGACGTAGGTAACTTATGCACATATTGATATAGTGATGCATAATATGCTCATAGGGCACAATAAACTCCTCTCCTAAATAGATTCATGTTCTTCGAAAATTTTTATTCACCCTGAGCTTAGTATAGTTGAAGAGAAGGGAAGGCGAGTATATAAAGTAAGGATCGGAGGACGGAGGTCTTCTTGCGACAAAGTTTGACAACAGTTTTCGGGAAATTATCCTCCTCCTCTTCCCTCTCATCATTTTCATGTTTCAGCCTCCGAGGATTGGATAATATTACGTGCATACATCAATAAATTTCCCTTCTTTCACTCACTTACTCATTCAAGAATCCCAGAGTCTGAATACATAGGAGATAGGAGAGTTCGGTTGGAATTCATTCTGAACACTCATAGACGCCGTCATGAATCTTCGCCACTAAAATCACTCTTATCTTCCACACACGATCCATCATCCTATTTTACTCAATACATTTTAATAGAAAATACTTAGCTACCTACCTATTTATCCTTAGCTAGCGACAATAAATTCAGGGCCAACTCTCCTCCTCATCCTCAACACACACACTCACTCGCTCTCTCTTTTTCTACCGAATAGATTCTTCCATTCCTGATCACGGTGATAAACTTATGAATTTTTGATTTTATTTTCCTATTAACTTTCCCATAATATATGGAGCTACATATCTGCAGGATAAAAATCCTCATACGGAAAGATTATTTTAAATAAGAAGACCTACATAAATACATTCACTCACTATTTCTACTGCTATACAATAGAATACGAGAAGAATACGAGAAGAATATATATCTGCAGCACACTACCCAAGTAAAAAACGAACAAAAGTAACAGATTAACCTGTCAGATGCAAGACAATGGTTACGACATTTCTTCATTTCATGGTCCGCCACTTCGTTTCCAAATAGAATGGGAATAGTGGAGAAAAAGCAAACCGCTTTACCCTCAAGAGCATCATGCAAGCCACTATTACCATATATGGTCTTATAAAATGCCAAAGAGCAGGCCAACGGCTTTTACATTTATATCTATACTATCAGAAAAAGAATACCTCCATATTGTATGCACACAGATGTAACAGGGACAATATACACGTGCTATATATCCACAAAATAAAGTTTGTACATATACACTTGTCGATAAAGGAGGAATACCGAGAAAGGCTTACAACACTTTCCCTTAGTTCTTATGAAGCAAAACGGGATTTACAATCAAGTTTCTCTTAACGCATGTTTCCTTTCTTTTGTGAAAGCAATCATATTGTTGAGGTACTATTAAAATAAAAATTGTATTTACAATGGAGCTATGATTGTCTGTTTATAAAAACCAAGTTAGATACGTGGAAATTATTATCAAGAGATCTTTCGATCCATCCTAGCAAATAGATACCAAGAATTTTCAGTTGCAATTGAACTGTAAGGGCAAACGTCTGTATGCACATTGCTGGGTAAAAGAAATGAAAGTATGCCATTGACAATTACGTATGGCACAATGTACTAGACGCAGGACGTGTGCATCTCCTTTTAAACCCTCCTTTGCCTACTTGGACATGATATTATGATAATGATTTCCTTTGGAAAGATCTACATAAAATAAGTAGACTATTTAAGTAGTAAAGGGTTCCTTGTGTCAACCCATTCCTTTAGAACATCTATTCCAATCAAATAAGCATATAAAAATTGGACAATGACGGAATTAGCATATGCGTGCGTCACATTTGCATTAAAATTGGAATACTCGACACCTAACCCTTGAAGGCACACGACAGAACATCTGCCCTCCAAACGCTTCTGTATACACACAACCACCATTAGTGTGATTCTATAGATTATTAACATTAGCATATAGACATTATGTAAATAGGAGAGGAGCGGTAAGGCACCAAGAAAGATGTGACTAGTAAAAGCGCTAGGAAATCCATTCAGTATCTTTCCATTACTATTAATATCAATATTTAACATTATAACGATACATGAAAGGGTATGCCTCAGGTATGCATACGTCTCCCTAATTCAAATGCTATCTATAAATTCGCTGGAAGGAAAGCCGCAGGTAATAACATCCTCCACTCTGTTAATGCAAATGTTCAGGTAGTCAAGTCAAGTAATGTAGGCGACATCCGAGGGCAAATCCTTTTTTATATTCATAGTAGTCATAATATACAATAGATAGATATGTGTAGTATTAGATGTAAGGGGTGTAGCAATGAGTATAATGTGCTCATACGTGTGTATGTAATGTAAACCAAATATTAATACATACCTACCGGTGTGTTATGGTTAGTTCCACATCGGAACGGCTACGGATGTAGAAATATCAGAAGTGTGTGTGTTTAGTTTCTTTTTTCACTTGTATCGAAAGGCTAGGGCTAAGGTCTTTGTTAGTAATAGTTATGATTATGGTTCATAAGTATGTACAGTATAGTTTGGCTTAAGAAAACAAATCTACGAATCCGTTACACATTACATTAGAGAAAAGGACATAGGATGATGGGTGAGCTGAAAAGAAATGAAAAAATAAGTGAAGTCCAGGTGTGAAAGAAAAGACAGCACACTGAAACTGTGCACTCAGAAAACACACAACGGACAAATTCTACAAGGAAATATGAAGCAAATGAATATTATCATCCACACATGTCTATATACTTATAGCCAAATGAATTGAATTAAAGAATAGAGGAAATCAATGGAATTGGATTGGTTGGGTAGATGTGAGACAGAGAGCTTTCCTTTCATTTTGTTTGCCCAGTGTTTTTGTCTGTATCTATTTGGAAGTATTCCCCATAGTGGCTTTATTGGTATATATAAAAGGTTTCGAATAGTGAAGGTATGTTGTAGAATGCTCTTGAGCCAAGTTGGTCGTCAATGTCGATATGAGAGAGATAAGTTATGTTGAGCGAGGCCGGAGTTCAAGCAAAGTAGTTGAACAGAACGGCAACCTACCTAAACTCAACTAGATTTTATGATGATTATAATTTAGTGTGCATAACTCTGAGTTTAGTTTCTATTGTGAATTGTTAATGGGAGAAGAGAGGATCTGAGTGTGGCAAGGAGGAAAAAGAATGAAATGACACAACAGAACGTGTACTGATAACAAGTATCTATCTCTCTACTATACATTTATACACTTGAGCTATATGTACATTTATCAAAGCAGACATTATAGGATCTTAGGTTGATTTGCTATGAGGTGACTTGAGTGTATTGTATTAGTTCTAATGTTGTTCCTTCTATATGCTCCTACTTAATGTAATAGAATGAGCAAAAAGACAATAACTGACTCCTGGTGTGTACATATATGTTCTTTGTCTGTTTGCATATGTATGCATTCTAATAAGATATGCTAAATATCTTAACGAATCAACCAGCACACAATAACAAGCTGAAGAAACACACAGGACATACGTATGCTTCAGAGGGTTCCGTTTATCTACATAACTAATACTAATACATCCGTGCATCCATCCATCCATCCACGCCATTAAGTGTGCATGCATACCTACTTACATCCTCATACATACACTCTACAAGAAATGTATATAGAAATTACATCCTAGAGATAATGTTTTCTCCAAACTAACAGTAATTGTAAGAAAATAAAAGTTGGTAACGTCGAGTAGTTAACTTTGGTTCTATGGCACACACATAATTGCATTTCGTAGATAGACACACGTAGACTAAGAAGGAAATAATTTTATGATATTAAATATTGTAGTTTTAGTTGATTGCTTGGCTTTCTTCATGCTAAGTACATAGTTGTTACTCTAACGATAGAAGAGAGATACTCAGATACGTCTATAGATAAGATAAGGGAAGAAGACACAGGCAAAGGTAAGCAGGCATTGTGTTCACGTATAGAAATCCGATGGATAATTTAATGTGTAAGGTGGACCTATTAGAATATTCATATTTAGACAGGTGGAGCAGCAGGGAGTCTGTTCACGGGGATACAGTTGATATCTAATGTTATACAATGCAATGAAATGAAATAAATGAAATTCAATGTTATCCAATGAACATGCAATACTTCTTAGCCACATTAGAGCAGGACTTATATAATATAATCAAGATTATGAATTGAACATCCCTCCGTGTCCTATCAAATAACTAACTAAACTGTATCTGTTATCTCATAGAGGAGAATGTGAATTCCTGCATTGGATAACTATTTTAATATCTTCCATAACTGTATGTATAGCTATGAAAACTATGACTCCCTCTTCTCCCTCTCTCTCTCTCTCTCTACCTGAGCTAAGATAAATAATCAATTTTCTTATTGAATCAGGTACACGCTCAAGTCAACTCTGACTTCGTCTGCTTGCTGGAGACTAGACTGGACTGGATTGACTTTGGAGAAGAACAAAACAAAATACAACATCCTCCAAGACATCAAGACTTCCAAAGTCAGCGAGGCTAAGTAAGCAAAGTTTAAAGTTAACATTGCTTTGACTCTGCCTCAAGAGACGTGAGCAGCACGACACCTTTACAGAAATGAATTATTATCCTAATAGGCAGCCGAAGAGAGAGAAATAATTACTTGACTCATGACTCTCAATTCATTCATTCCATTTCATTTAGCAGTGGCCATACCTAAACAAAACTATTTACTCATCTGTATAAATTAAGAGTGTGAGATCAACTCTTTGTGTGAACAATACCTAATGTCTGTAGACTGGCTACATACAACACATTATAAAATGAATGCACCTTAATTTCAAACTTAAGTCGCCAATTGAATCAGTGTACACGTTATTATTTTATTTGGGATTGTTATTTGAATCTGTTAAAAGTAATCACTCTAATCACGATCAAAATATGTAAAGCATTATAATTATATTAGTGATTGTTTGTCTCTGGTGGTTTGTCGATTAAATACCTTGCTTTACAAATTATAAAATAAATTGTATCTAGTTGATACATTTCTGTGAATAAATATGATGACATGTTTGTAAGTGCAATATAACTGCGTTGATTAGTAAAAGTATAATGTGTTTTCTAACAATAAGAATACGGTTTGTTAACGACGTAGCTAGATACATTATAGCTAATCCATAAATGACCAAAAGAGGAACTCATGGCATGGCATTCATTTGGATTTGCAGAGGAAGGAAGTATGGGAAAGAGTAACTAAGCTAAACTCGTCTCGTTGTCGGACAAAAGAGTGAGTATAATAAAGAAAGTTGAATAACCTATCAGCAAATTTATCTGAGTGAGTGAGTGAGTAGTTAGTGTACAGATATGTACATTGTCCATTTTACATGTAGTCTGAAAGTGTAAGTATATGTAATGAGATGAGTTAAGCGAGTAGCTTCTCTAACTGAGCAGAACAATGAAAATGTTTCTACGTAATGTTATTTGATTCGATGTGAACATTTTTTATTGCTCCATGTTAATTCTTGCACAGTGAATAATGAAATCATCTAAAAATTCAATGAGAAAATTAGGTCTCATAGAACAAGACATAGTCTACAAGGAAGGATGGCCATGTACATCGTCAAGAATAAAATTATCTATGTGTCTGCATCCTGAATCTCTTCTCTGTGACTATAGAGTGGAATTATAAAATGGAGCCGTGCCGATGTCCTGTAGAAAAACTGTCGGTGTTACGTTAACTACCTACACATTTAACGTGTAGCTAATATGTATAAATACATAAAATGAGAGTTAGCAAATGTATATGGATGGTTAGTTTGCATATAAGGTGGATTGATGGTGAAAATGGCTTATCATTAGGTAAATGACTATAAAGATGCATAGCACATACTAAAGTCATTGAATTGGCTAAGCACACAGAAGAGAGGACAGTGAAGGAATAAGGCAAGTCAACTGGAGTTTAATTTAGTTTACTTTAGTTAGGTAGAGCCATCTCCCTGTGTGTAATGTGTGAGTTTTTATGCATTATGACTGACTTGGCTCATGTTAGTTATAGGGAGATAGTAATTTTTCCCAATACGGACATCACGATTAAATTCTCAAAAGAGAGACGAAAAGGAGCAAACAAAAGGGAAGAAGATAGGAGATAACACAGTGGCGAAACTTTTCGGAACGCCCCTCATTATCCTTCTTTACTCCTTTAAATAAAGATCGTGATAACTCACATGTTCTATATATTCCATTGCACTGCATTATCAAACAGGCAGTATTATTATTGCCACTTTAGACTTTTGACTAACTACTTCGTTCGTATTTATGTATAATCGTATTTATGGAGAGAATAAGGCAAACTTTATTTTCCTCTAATTCCACTCTACTTACTTGAGGTAGCTATGTAATGAGGATCTCGACATTCACACGTAATATTTATTACCTACTCTTCCTCTCTGTTCTCTCTGTGAGAGAATGGTGGAAATAGTTTTGTTAAACCATTTTAATTTAATAGGAAGGAACTAGGAATATCTCAGATGGTTTACTTTACTTTTCCTAACACACACACAACAATAATATTCTTCATTATCATTATTTCATGCCATTGCATTGTGTTAAATAAAATCCTATATGGTGTGATTTTAACTATCACTCACTCAACAGTCACTATATTATATTCTATATTGACCAGGTAAATTTTATATCTTCTTATGATTACTAATATTTTATAGCTATGAACGCTTTTCTATATCTAATCTCTGTCTACTTACTACATAGCCAACTTCCATCACATCACCTCTTATATCCGTGACTATAGATAAATAGGGACTTACTGCAATCTTCTGCTTTTTTATTTTCTTTCTTGACTCAATTACTCATATGCAACTACTGAAGAAGTTAAAAATCCAAGAACTGAGCAAGACAAAAAACTCTTTTTTCTTCTGTTGTTCTCTTGTCTTCTCAACTCTTGTTGTTAGTTGCATTATGCTATTCCTCTCGTAGATTTCAATGTTATTCAAACGGAATAAAACAAGTCTCATTATGATGAGCATGAGGATGCGAGAACAGAATGGGAATAAACTAAAGTAAAGACAGGACAAAAACTTTGTTCTTCTGTTGGCTGTTGAATCCAATGGAGGCAGATGACGCACAGTAGGAATGACAACAAACTTTCAACAAAACAATGAGATTCACTCCACTCTGTCAAAATTGGTTTCGCTCCCCTTTTTCTTACTGATTTCACCTAATTTTCCATGACTTTCGGTCCTTTTCATTATTTCCTTTCATGCCAATCCTAACATTCATGTTCACTAAACTGTATACACTTCATATAGAGCCTATCTATTATAGGTACTGATATATAACCCTGTAATATACAACATTTTCCTAACATTTTTACATATTAAAAACACAGAAGAGCCTCTGATCATTTATTTCTACTTTGTTATATTTTCTCTATTGTTTGAATGACTGGCGCCTATAGGACTGAAAACACTGGTTTTATCAGTGCTTTGTATTAATACCTATTATAGTCTCATTCTATTTTCTATCTCAGTCGAAAATCTCCAATTGCATAGCTAATAGTAAAATTTTCTTTAAATGCTACGTGTAAATCGAAAGTTTTACTCATTTTCCGCTTTTGTATCGCAGTCTGTTTGAGTTTATTTATAGGCTATGCCAGCATTTGGGCCAATTTCGGGAAATTACATATGGGAATTGAGAGAGAGAGCCTTTCTCCGTGCATCACATTTAGGACTAGGTGATATGATGGCTATAAGTAAGAAAAATCCAATCCTTTTAGTCTAAAATGTGAAAAATTATGCTTTAAAGTATCTGTCCCAACTCCCTTTGGCTCAAAATCCGTTTTCCAATAAATGCAAAATGGTGTCATCATCATTATCACAATCAGGGCGATCATCCTTTTAAAAGTCCTTTCGCTGGATTAGATTGAGGGAATGCTCGCGATGGTGTATGTTATGTTAACCCTTCCTTATTTCTGGTGGGACACATTGATGTGACTCAACGAGCTTTTCTTTATAGTTAGTTTTTCATTTTTATAGTAAATTGCAAAGGAAGGGTTAGCGGCGGGAAAGGAAAGGCAAGTGAGGGCAGCTCGATTGCAATTGCCTCTTTTGCTTCAAAGAGTCATTCATGGTGTAAGTAATGTAAATGTAGCTGATATATCGGATTTTAGCATCAGCCAGAGAGGAGAAAATAGTGTATGCACTATATTGGACTAAACTAAAGTAATGATCTATGTGTCTGTGAGTGTGGTGTGGTCGGCTGGTGTAATGGTGGAAGTGTAGATTGGAAATGCTCTTTATAATTTGAATGTATAGGGAATGGACGATGGAGAAGTGGTTCACAATTCTCCTTTTGTCTCTCTATTTATATAAGAGAAAATAATGTACATATTAGGCTTTCCCCTCTACAGAGATAACTATATGTATTTATGTAATGTACGGAGAGGTCCGTTAAAAGTAAGTAAAGTACATAGGTATGTATGACTGTAAGTAGTGAATGAATGTTTATAGGACGGAATGAAATGGAATGGTAGACGTAGATTTGGTTTGGTTTCCTTTGGTGCTGATGCATGAGAATCGTTTGCTTTCGTGGTGTGTGGTGTTGCGGCCTTTACATTAAAGCTGCTGTTAAGTTACGTTACTCTTCTTCCCTTTAGTTGACTATAGGGCGAAAAGAGGAGAATCATGGAATAGGAGATGGTAGCTGGGCAATGAGATTCCTCTATATGTACCACCCTATAATATATATATATAGAGAGATAGACAGAAGGAGATAGTGGAAGAGTAAGCCAAGGCAAGGATCGACCGAACTGATCTGAATAATTCTATCAGTGAGATAAGCCCGGAGAATGGCTCTCTTCATCTTATGGATGGACCCTAATCTTTACTGCAAATCGACTCGTAATACTCCCGAAGAACAATCTGAGCTCAGTTCCGTCGGTTTTTTTCGCCTCCCTCGTAGAATTGAGCACGCGGTCGAGTTGGTGGTTATCCTACATAATTCGTAAAGTTATTGGAAAATGTCTGAAAAGATTAAAGGAGAAAATGGGAAGTCAAATTCAAGAACTCATTTTCTTTCGACCAACGCCACACGGAAAGCGACAAGACGAGCAAGATTCCCTTATACTCACACATTCTACCACATTCGATAGATATCACACACACACCCACACCACACACTCATAGGTAACTCAACTATCCACCAAACCCAGTCAAGTCAGCACTAGTTTATACACAGCTACTATACTCAACTTTTATTTTTTCCCCAAGAATTCTTCCTTTACTCCTAGTATTTCCCCAATACGAAGGCTAGTGTAGTATTTAGTCTCTTAAAATATAAATTTTGACAGCAAAGCATCACTGTTTCCGAAACTAAATTTCATAGAGAACAAGTAGGCCTTTGGAAAAACTTAATCAAACTATGACTTACTATTTTCCAACAAATATCTCGATGTCACATCTGACTACCATTAATTAAGCGATAGAGATTTTTTTAATTGTGTAGTAAATGATATTACTAGTTGTATTTAATTAGTTATTGTTTACAAAAATGTATCTAAAAAATACAGAACTGACCCTGGTTTCCAAGTGCAGTTACTGTAATAGCAAGGATATTAATGTGCAGTAGTAGTGAATCGTTTGTTTACAAAGAATTAGATTAGAAAAGGAAAATTGCATTGTTTTTCATGGGCATGATTGTAGTTTGTACATCGGAGTAGAGACAGAGAGTAGTTCGTCGTAGTGAACTGTGTTGAACTATCCGAACGATGTTGAGAGTTGACTTGGGCGAACAGACACTGAAGCAAAGCCAGTAGCTCAGCTAAACTCATCTCAGTGAGTTATGGACATTAATTTTTCAGACGGCCGGACTCACACACGGCACTGAGCGTTGCTTTGTAGTCGGGAGATAGAGTGTGCACGTATAGATAGAGTCCAGCCAGTTCTTGGAGCTAATATATTGGAGACTTTTCCTAACTGGACTTGGACTGCTAACTAAAGGCTCACATCAGGCAGGGCGAAGCAAAGCAACAGAACAGAATTCATCTAATAGTTGAGCTGCGTTGGCTGCCTGCTCTTTCCTTCCTTCCTACTCTCGTTATGAGTTATATAGATGAACGGAAAGCAATTTCGAAAAATTTAGCAGCTCCACGCTCCTTTCCATGCTCTTCTACGCCATGCCTTTCCGTCGTGAACAACACATGCCGATAATTGGCAAATAAGTCCTTTTTCCCATCTCTATATTTTTTGCTTCTCTTCATCAAACTCGGGGTTGGATGTTTCCAGTCAAACTAAACCAGACATTCTCTCCTCTTCACTTTAATATTGGGATCATTATTTCCTAAAGATAGTTCTTCAACTAACATCATTTCATCTACTCATGCCAAACGGGGAATTGCTCTGCTCAAGCTGCCAGTAATTTCTTTGCTTCAAAAAAATATGCTATCTGCTAGATACAGTCAGTCAGTGCCTGAGAATCCATCCACTCCAGTCACTATCTTATACTATCTGTACTCTTCTACTAACTAAAATGCTTTATAACAACCATCTTTCTCCAATTCCAATTATGAAACCTTATAAATAAAATATAACCTTTATTCTGTTCATTATCCCTGTTAATGGAAGAAGGACGCACTATTTATGTAATGGTCTTGAAAAATAAAAACTTATTCTTTGCCAGAACTCGTGCCCTAACTGAATTAAGTCCCGTGGGCCATCGGATGAAGAATGAAAATTCAATACATAATAAATATCTCTCCTTTATGACTTTCAGGGTCTTTTCTTCTACCTCGGGAGCTATAGCCTACTAAGAAATGCAAGAATAATAAGGCTCATAGCTCGATGTTCCAAATATATAAATGATCAGCTATATATATCCGATATAGATATATTATTATACTCCTGTAATGAACAAATAAACAAGCAAATAACGTCTCCGTCTCGGTTCAATGCTAAAATTAAGACAATGTGTAGTGCATCGTAATATTCTTGAGGCACACATCGGATGAAATCATTGTGTACTGTTCAGGCATTCATAAATACTCAAGTACATCATATGATCAAGATTTTATGTTACGTAGTAAGTCTGGGGAGCACTATTATTCACATGTCTATAAATCCAATGAACTGTTTCACTTTCAAAATGACAATGTTAATCAGAGGGAAGGCAGTGCAGCGTGTTGGTACATACGGGAGCTCTAAATTACAACCCAACACAACTCACATGCTCCACTCAATATCACTTATTGTAATGCTATATTAGTAAATCATACTTTGTACACTATAATTGTATTGATCGGGAAACAGAGGAATATTGTCGGCTATATTGTCCCTCTGTCCTCCTGTGTGTATCACTTTTTGTAAGTGATTAAATAAGAGAGGAATGGCCAGAGGAGAAGAGCAACTATTCAACCGAATAGCATGCACTGGAGTATCTATATGCACATACACAGGGATATTGTTGGATAATAAAAGCCTGTTTCAGATGCATATTTCTAGCATTACACCCATGTAGAATTGGAGAGTGTCGATGAAGCAGGTTCGACTCATAATATCCCCAGTCGACACGGTGCACTGTTGGAAATGAAGCGGAGAGAAGAAAAAGGGGTGGATGAAACATGATATTTTTATGAAAAAGGGCTAAAAATTGCATTACAGGAATCAAAGGAAGGGAAGACCGAAAAAATTATGATTGGAAGTTTTCTTCTCTCCTTCCTAACTCAGAGTGTTACTCACGTTTGGACTTCATTCTCATCCAGCAGTGGGACTCGGGAGAGCCGTAAATAAGAACACAATACCAATTTTATGATATGAATTCAAATCAACGAAATTTGGCTTCCTAATAGAAATTACCCTTCTATACCATTCTCTCACTCCCTTTTTATATCTTAATAACAATTCTGGATACGTCATGTAGCTATTTTTTTAAACTTAAGTTTATTTCCATGAATCAATATGTTTTGAAAATCATTTTAGAGTTAATAACAAAAAATAAAACGTTAATATACAAAATTTGACAGTGGTAAAATATTTCGAAATTCTGTTCTCAATTGTCTTATGATTACGAGTTAGCACGTGCTACTAATTTTGGGACCCTGATTTGATTTTTAAACAGAATACTAAAGGGGCAGCCAGGTGTTAGCTACGTCTTAAGTAATTTCTGTTGTCTATAAAATCTATATAAAATTTTTATTGTCTCACTGCGTGGCAATATAGAACTTGTAGCAGGTCTCTTGTTTTGAGTTTGACTATAGGATTTTTCTGTCTTGACTAGCGTTATTAGAAGTAGAGAGTGAAACTGAAGTGAGAGGGAAGGAAGATTTTGAGCAAGGAGGGATTCCGTGGAGTTTCTGCTCAATATATCGTATCTCTTTTGGCTGGTGAGCTGGGGTTATAGTTGGACGATGAGAATGAGAGAGCAGGGCGCATACGAAAACAGAGCGAGAAAGGAACGTGGAAAAAATTACAAAAAAGCCAGTTCGGTAATCTTAGGTTTTCAGAATTCATGTCATTGGCAGTGGCACTATAAAATGTGAACGCGAGTCTACACAACGATTACTACTGAGTGTATATATCTAGGCAGGAAGTTTTCTATAAGTCTCTGTCTAGCTACTTAATGTAGTAACGTTATGAATGTACATAGATACTTATAGGCTAAGTACGTGTACGTACATATATAAGACAATTCCTTCCCTTGCCATTTTTCTCCCTACTTTTTAGTGTGGTACTTATTGTTAGAAATGTATACGAATTGTAATAGAAAAATTCAGCTAAGAAAGTAAATATAACAATTGACTCATAGAAACACTAATGGAGATATTTCTTGTGTATATCTATAGGAGAGGATTCATTGGATACTATGAGCTAACCAATCACATAACAAAACACATCCGTAGTATTTACAACTAAAGATAGCACCATGCCAGTCGCGGAATACTATAGACTCTTCTGCCTTATTAAAGAGAAAACAGAGGCGCAGGACGAAAATAGTAGCTCTCCTTTGAAATCCTCGTTCATAAAGCGAAAGGGCTATTTACTCCGCGTAGTTCTTTCTCTTTGCTAGAGTCTTTGACTTTTGCACATGAGAGTGAAGTTGAGACTGGACTTGGCTCCATGCACATCTACGGAATACATACAGACATACAGACATACATGTTTAGAGTGAGTGAGTGTCTAATATAGGAGTTGGTGTGGCTTGACTAAACTCCTGTGTGGAGTGAATGCATCTTTTCTAGCTTTCTTCGACAAACTTTTCCACTCATTCCATGCCAAATGATGCGGGCAAACTTGCTCTTTTCCCTGTTCTTTCCAACTCCCCTGTGATTCCTAAAGAGAACCTTCTCTAGAAACAACTCCCTTCCTCCTACAGATACGACGGACGACGACTAGAAAGGACTTTTCTTTCTTTCTCTCCCTTACAGCCAGCCACGAGTATCGGCTACGAACATAAGTGTGTGCATATCTCTTGAATAGAATTTATATTTGAGGTGATAGGTTCATAGCCACGTAAAAGGGCTATAGTAACTTCTTCACTAAATTCACTCAATTGTCGGCTCCCTAATTTGCCGTCCTGTTCTTTTCTGTCCTCTTGTCCTGTCCCGTCTTACGTAACTTCAGTTTCAGTCGACTCCACTTCGCCTCCTTATTATTGCCCTTTCCTTCCTCTTTTTATTCTCCTCCTTCACTTTGCATGTCAAATCAACTCAAGTCAATTTTACTTTCCTCCAAATCAACCTGACGTCCCTTTCTTCTTCTTTTTCCACATCTAGTTCCCATCATTTATTTGTAAAGGTAGCTATTGCTATTTGCACTTATTTATTTGCTACATACCACATAATGTAGACTACTCATACTCATCTGCTTACAATTGAGAATGGTAAATATTGTATGAGCTTATTTCACTATGTGGAATGATACTTAGTATTTATTCAGGCAAATAAACTGTACAACTCATTAGTAATAGAATAATACAAATCCATGTCTGCCGCATCCAGTTTTATTGTTAGTTAAATAAAATAAAAAAGGAGAGGTGTAGTCTTTGTAGTGTGCTAGTTGTATAGTTACCTTGTTTTTCTACATTGGTTTCACATTATTAATTTACTTATGCATACGCTAGACTAGACGAGAATGGAAAGCAATGTGATTGAATATGTAGAGATATTTAATAAAAGAATTTCATTTGAATCTACGAATGTTGGATGGAACATGAGGTTGATGGGTTGTAAGTAATGTAAATCGGAAAAAAACGACAAGCATGCTTGACTTGAGTAATAATAATTTTACAATTTACTGATTTGCATACAATTATTACAGACTCGACATCCACATTATTTACTAACACACAATCAGCTCTGAATTTATTTATTATTTATTTATCAGAAATAGCGTAGTGACTGATTGTGAGCTAAGTAAGTGGCTTTGAAAGAAACACATGTATTCTAATAAGTAAGTTCGTTATTTATGTATGAAAGTGTACCTGTCTCGTCTCCTCTCTTCAATAATAAGAATGCCTAATAATGATAACGATAACAATAAAAATAAAGTAGATTGAGTTGAAATGAAAGGAATGAGAATAAAAGCTAGCTTCTGCATTCTACCATAAAACTTCCTTTAACTTCTCTCATAATCTATACGTGTAAGCTTACTATAATTTTATACCTACATACACCTATCTGTATTTTCTTTCATTATATTAAACTAACTAGTCAGGGCTACTGAGACTGAGATACATCATTTCAATTGACTTGCTTCCACCTCGCTCAACTAAAGGAGCATTCCTTCATTTTCGTCTCAGATTCCCTTTCGACGCAGAGCGAATACAAAAATGGAATTAATCGAAATGACGTTGGAAAAGTAACATGACAAGCTCACATCAGTTGACGTGAGACTCCATGAAATGACTGACATTATTATTGAATTCATGCACCCTACATGTAAATACGTCTTATCCGTACGTGCTCCTTTTCTTTCTTCATATTTTTCTTGCTTAACTATACTAAATACTTCTCTTTACATGCAAATAGCATTATTACAAATTATAAAAATTTAGTCCCTGAGAAGTCAATAAACTAACCATTTTTAGATTCTCAATCATCATAACATAACTAACTACTCCTAGTAATAATCATCCGTTTTAATCTTTCCATCGAAAATATCTTGTGCTAAAATAAAATAAGGAATTTGTCTTATTCCCTTTTTGGTATGTAAATGTCCCATGGATCGATATTTAGTAACTAGCTCTTCTACGGACCTTGCTCTGAATTCTTAATACAATCAGACAAAATAAATAGATAGGACATAGACATTCCTAGTTATAATAATAATAATAATATTACCTCCTTCCTATATATATTATTATAGTTATATATCTCTAGTAGTTTGATAATAAAAATAATTTATATATCTGTAATATGTAGATTGATAGAAATAATAAATGAAGGAAAAAGGCTAGCTGAAATATTGTGCAAATAGGTTCTCAGTAGTTTGTTCCCCTCATAACCTTTCTGACGTTACAATAAGTGACAAGTTTCTATTGTATTCGAGTATGTTGCATTATACATGTGTAGAGAGTGTAGACTATCAGTATAATACGTGTGAAACATTTGAATAAACAGTGCATAATCCACGAGAACTTTGATACTAGTATTAGCTCTACTAACCGACGAGGAATCTTTCTCTATAAAATACTTTGCTAATGTAATACACAGTCATTTATATTTATTAGTACATTATTAGGGATGCTATTATCTTTGTATGCACTCACTTACATACAGTATCTATAATACTAGGTACCTATCTATAGTTTGAGTGTTTGGACTTGTATATCTCATGGATTTGCAAGTATATTGTAACAGTAGATGGATGAAATGAAGCAGAAATGTTTCTTATTAAACATCATTGAATTTAACATCACAACAATGTAGATAGAAAAGTATTAGTAATGCAAAGACTCTTTTCAATCAATAAGGGCGTTGGCCTGTTTCTCTTAAACTGATTCCTGCCAATTTGTAAAGTTCTTAAGAAGAAAATTGCAGAGTTTGCATTAAAGAATGTGTACAGAGACGTAGGTACACACAAGACTGAATATTTATTTGCATTCCTTTTGCAAGTAATATGGTACTAGGTCTACATATTACATATTGTACGGACGCAGACGGACAGGGGTACAGGTAATAAGTAGTAAAATGAAGATAATCTTAGTTTATGTAATTTTAATCATGACGTCACGCTCAATAGAATTACAAAGCGGTCAAGTTCAGGATGTAAAGCACTAAATGCTTACTAATACTTAGGACGCATTACTAGTTAGCAGTTATTGTTGTCTGATAATAATATAATAGCCATGGGATTCCAATTGTAATATGTAATAAGATCCCATTTCATTCCAATGCGAAGGTTTATTACTTGTTCATTTCTTTCGTTGAAATATTTCTGCTGATAGATATTCGATATTAAATATCTGTTCAGAAGGGTAATCACCATTAGCGCAGGGATGCAAAGCGTATCTCAACTCTTGATCATCTCATGAATTTTTTTCATGACGAAGCCGAGCTCAACCACAACAGATCCAAATCCAAATGCAGAATATATCTATAGGCAATACGTAAAGGATCGCATGCTCCAATCTAACTACTGCACCGTAGACTAAGGACTTTGTTTTGTCTAAGTCTGCGATTGCGATGACTGGTTGTAGTAGGCCGATAATTCATTTGCAAAACAAGTCGATTCGCAACATAAATATAGTAAAGAGTTAGAAAACAGCACATGAAACAAGATTCTTGAATTTTAGCCAGTCACTACATTAGATATGAGCTCAGACAATACAATTCGGCTTTTAATGTACTCGCTACTAATAATCTAATGCCAAATAGGTACATAGTGATACATACATTGCACATTATTACAACTTTTCAATATTATATAGGGATGAACTTGGCTAGCATTAATAACCGTGATGGTTTTCCATTCGGAATACAATAGAGCATCTCTCTATATTGTCTATATAGCTAAAGTCGCCTTCATTTATTACTATAGATATATACTACTGGATTTAAAGAAGAGCTAGGTTACTTAAGAGATTACGTGTTAAAAAAGACGCGATGAGTTGCTCATTTACGTAGTAGGCGAGAGAAAAAACTTTGATTAATTAGACATCTTCGACGACTCCGCGTTTTTGTTGATTAGTCAAAGCCAGAGTGTGTAGGCACGTTAAAACATGGTTATTAAAGAGTAATGTAAGCTCTCTTATGAATATGAAAGAGTCTCGAGAATGTTTCGCTAGCCTCTCTACTAATCTCCTGCTCCCGAGTCGCCGTATAGCTTCACTTAACTCCGCTGTGACTTGCTTAGACTAACAATTAATGAACAACAAACAGATTTTCAACGCTCTCAGCCTTCACACACCAGACATTTAATATGCATCACTCTTTAACAAATTTCCGAAAGGATTTTGACCTTTAATTATTCATTTTAAGCAGCTTATTTAGCAGTTCGTCCTCTTGCACTCTCAACTACTGAACTTTACAAACTATTAATTATCTTTCTTTGAATTTCCATAAATTATTCTCACTCATCTTGAGAGGAGTAAAGAAGAAAAACACTTAAGCTCTCTCTTTCTCGCTTCGTGTACCGTACCACTCTAGCTATTACTCATTAAAAACCACACTTCTTCTTTCCAGTATCTACAATCTACGTGGTGAGGTCAAGTTAACTTTTATGGAGAAGCTCTATGTACATTAGACACATCTGTTTTATCCAATGCCTGCTAAACCTGCATTTTGCTTTTTACTCGACGTGAAATGAAAATGCAGACTTCATTAGTCTAACTAACACCAAGCTCCCACTTATTAAAAGAAGCCTTAAGTCTAACTCACTCTGTATCTTCCCTAGCCACCACAAAACTTTCTCAATCAAAAATACAATTTTCATTAACAACTTTTTAACAAGATTAAGTCTTTTCGAGCCCTCTCGGAATGAGTTGGAGAAAAAACTCTCATTTTAATGTTACACAAGTACAGGAGAGTAGCAGTAATGCTGGCTAATTCAATGCAATGGTCTGCCCCACGTCCTCTCCATTCTCTCCTCTCTCTCTCTCTGTCTCTCCTTCTTTTGTAATATATGTCTGCATAGGAGGGACATTGTAAAAAGAATACAAAGTCCGTGCTTACAAACTGGCTAACTAACTCTGGATGAACGTTAGAGTGGAAATTAAGTAAAGAAGTTGAGACTAGATGCGTGGCAAATGGAAACTGTAGGAAACTTTTTTCTTATTAGTCTCTTCATGAAGATGAGGAGGAAGATGATGATGATGATGGGAAAGGCGGTCTTAATTACAAACCAATGTCATTTTTTCACTGCACTAATACAGTTATCACGAGTTCTTAGTTGAGTAAAATGAAATCCTGTCTTATAGCCTCTAATTCCTAACTAGTGCCCTATTCACTATAATGAATCTAGTGTCTATCTCATCTAAATTGTTTCACGTTACATTATATTGTCTTCTAGATAGTATCCGCACATAGATTAATTGTCAGTTCATCTAGTTTCTCTTGCGCCTTACAGTCTGCTGAAAGGAAAAAAACTTTTTACGCTCTTCTCATCTCAACTTTTTACTTTATTCATAAGTTGTGAATTAAAAGGATGCTTCTGTGTCCTCTTTTTTCTATTGATATAGTGGAATTAGTAATTTAACTTTAAGCCAAGCTGCAGCAGCAAAGACTACACACTCTAGGAAAAACTTTTATCTCTCATGGACTTTAAATACCAGTAGAAAAATTGTGGACGCCCATTACTAACAAACTTGTAATTAACTATACTCTTCATCATCCCCTTGATAATCTATAGGATTAAATAGCTGGCAAAAAAAGTTGTACTCTATGAAACAGGCTCAAAGTAATTAATCAGGGAGTGTAGTAAAGTGGAGCTGGTTGAGATTATCAAAGTAGACTAATTCCGCCGCTTTTTTCTCTGATAAGTAAATCAATGCGACAAAGTTGTGGTGGCATGCCAGCTAGTCTACTTCATC
>JAAAYG020000003.1:492893-526174 GCA_009936455.2 Tomocerus minor
CGAATTTTGAAAAAACAACGAGTGATGGCCGAGGTATTGAACCAATCTTTATTTTGGTTTTTATTTAGTAAATTTTCGGGTAGTCCTTTTTGAGTTAGCTCCGTCCGTTTGAAGCAGGAATTTACACTACTGCCGCACACCCTTAAACCAATATCAAAGTAAACTATTATAAGTCACTCTGAGCGAAAACAAATCCAATTACAATTATAGTAAAGTCTGATTTTTATTTTACATTGTGCCATACAATCAGATTGTTTGCAAGAATTTTATTGTCAAAAGAACGAGCTAAATGCGATCGCATTCAATAATGTTTGGGTTTCAATTCTAGCTCTATCTGTTGTGATCGCTAAGTGAATCATTCGAGTATTCCCATTTTAAAGTAGTATCTGTAAATTCCCAAAAAATTTTAATCGAAGGCTCGTGGTAAATGGATTGTGAACTGCATTGGGACTTTTATCGGAGATAATATGATTTATAGTTTGAATTTCAGATTATTTTTGGGTGCCCTCAGCTCTTAGTGAAAGAGTCAACGGAACGGAACCCTCGACTAGATAGTCCGTCCTATGATGTCATCATTTCCTTTAACTGCGAAAGGGTACAGGATTTTCCTGACTCTTCTATGATGAAAATGAAATAAATAGAAAACAGAAGTCCGCCTCTAAAAAAGCATTGCCATTGAAAAAGTGGAGTTCTTGATTTAAAATATCTATGAACCCAACCCGAACACATCCTCCTATCATCATTGACAAAGACTTTAATAATATTACTAAATAGCTCTCGAGCAATAGATTAGTGCGACCGCCATGGTTAAGTTATGTATGTCTCTATTGCCCTTTTATCACTTAGTGCAATGTAACTGAACTGCCAACTGCTCCCACTTCCCGTCCGTATAAATGCATTTCATTGATTTCAATCCTCACTAAAACTAGTGGACTGATTGTGACTGCCACGATTTAAATTGGCTAAAATTTATAACAAAGCAAAGGCTACACGGACAAGAGATGAAAGGACGAGCGTCCTAAACACATACCTACATTTTAGGAGTTTACCTTCATATAATAGTGCAGTCGTCATCGCCAACTTCACGACTGCACAAATAATACGCGTGACAGCCGTATGACCATGTACTTACGCTACGTTAGATAAAATAAAACTCTTACAGTTAGTTACTCAATGGACAAAAATAGCATTTCTAGTTTGGGCATTAGGGACTGCCGGCAGAATCGGCACCCGTACCTCCTAATAACATTACACTCACTATCTCTGCGTTTTAAAACCTTTTGCGCATATTTTGCATAAAAATCACATTTGATTTAGGATCAAACAATCCGATCTAGAACCTATTTTTTAACTTCTGTTTCCCACATTAAGCTGTCCTTGGAGGAAAGATTGGAAAATCAAACAATTCTATATCGACAAAAAATCTATAGGGCATTAATAAAAAATAATTTATGGGAGAGTTCCATTCAACTGCCTGAAATTAAAAACTCTAAACTTTTCTAAAGCAGGCCTTTTTCGTTCAAAAGAACTTTTGCTTCAATTGTATACCTGAAAAATGGATACAGACACTATTGCATCATTCATGCAAGCAAACACATATAAATAGTAATAACGGAAATAAAATATTTTCTGTGTTCTACAAGCCCATATTTATTATGCTATGAGTCAAAGCTAACGTAAAAGCAAGGAAATCAACTTTATAGTGACAATCGATTAGTGATAGCAATTTGTACAGGAACGTATATCAATTTAAATGAATCAACATGGAGCGTAATAGACTCGTTTGGTTACCTTACTTATTAGAAGTATTCACTTTGCTTTTACTTACAGTTAGAGCCTGTGTACATAGTTTATTAGGACACAGGAGACATGACATATGTGTACTAGTCATTACACGAACATAGAAGTACGTGTCTTAGCAAGCTACAATGTATAAATAATTATTGCACACACGACACATTCATGATTCTCATATTAACTACGCATGCAGACGTAATAAGATAAGTGAACTAAAGCTCAGAGCATAGAATTAGTAGGAAATATCGGAAAATACACTTCACATCACAAATGACCGTATTTACAAATAACGCAATACATTACTAACTTTGCTCTTATTATTTTTTCTATTATTGGCAATGCGACAGCAAGGGAGAAGTCTTTTCCGCTCTCTCTGTGTGTATGCACTGTAAATTGGATTGAGCTACTGTGTGTGTACTAATATGGTTTGATTGTATATTCCCGTGGTCGCCTTCATAGATCTAGTAATGGTAATAGTTGTCTAACTGCTGCTGTGTAGATTGAAAGATATAACAATTCATAAGTTAAGGACTCGGAGGCGAGGGTTCGATCCGAAAGCGTTATTACTAAGCTCCTTTTATATAATAAAGTACCTAGCTAGTCCTACATGAATCGAGGTAGGTAGCTATAGCTCACATGAGTTGAGTTGAGTAGCAGTGGTAAAGAAACTCATTTCGTGTCCTGCTTTTCCCAATAATTACACCAGCCCACCACCGGACTAAATCCGGACTCTTTTCAGGAAAGAGAGACACGAAATAAACAGAATTAGCAGCATGAATGCCCAGTCATTACATCACATCGAGAAAGACATAGAGAATAGTATGTTAGTGTTTCAATTGGTAGTTCTGTCATATAGTCACATTGCATTTGCCACAGTGTTCCTTGATATACATACACGGAGTAAGTGGAGGAATAGTGGAGAGACTTGGTTTGTTTGGCTTGGGATAGAAATGGAGCCTTAACGAACTTAAGTTGGGTCGAGAATTGCTTTGGGTTGGAGCAGTTATAATAATATAGACAAATGCGGAGTTCTCTACAATTTCTATTCAATTTCTATCATTCAGACAAACAACTGCTCTGGCTCCGACCAACTTCCATTCATTCAACAGAACATGCCAAATTAATACAACGATACTAATAGCTACACAGAGCTCACCATGGCTTTTGTCTTGTCACACGAAACCTAGATTTCATAGTTCATAGCTTCATCGCAGTGGCTACCATTGCTTTTCCCTCTATCAAATCACTTCTATTTCATTCATGTACAAATATCTATTAATAAGGCATATAAAATACCATAATTCTCTGAATATCACAGTAGTCGAGGAAAATGGGACTTTGGCTACGCCATATTCTGCGATATTATTTGTATGCGAGTAAGAGCCTGGCTCTTTGATGACAACGACAAGTAGAGAAGTATTAATGTAACAAAGCAAAGTTGAAAATAAGGCCAAATGCAATGGATTGCAATCTGTAATAATCTGTAACCACAAAGCTCGTTAAAGTCATCTAACACACCAACTGTTACACTCGAAATTCCCAGCCAACCTGAACATAACCAGCAGGCTAGCTACTTTTTTAAATGTTCAGATCAAATCAAAATGAATTTATGCTCTTCTCAGTTCACACAAACTTTCAGTTGTTCTCTCTAAGGCATATCTCTCTGTTGATGTTTTATCAATGGACTTATGGAGCATTCTAAAGAATAGACTACACTAAATAATACGTGAGCTTGCTTACTCTACAGACTGTGGTGCAAAAACATTTTAACTGTGGACATCGTTTCCCATACACACTAAACAACACAGTAGTAGACATCTCAGAGAGCATAGGTAACTTAATGCTGTAGTTAGTCATTATCTGTGTATATCTGTTCGGAATTACGTTTATCTAATTTTCTGTTGACTGTGTGTGATGTACTGTGATACACTTAAATACTGCTACAGCATTATTATGCTACCTTATTACTCTAGAAAAAATAAATACAAAGAACATCATCAACGCTTCATTCCTCTCTCGAGACATTAGTGTTACCAAAAAATGAGAAAAATAAGATAATGAGTAAAACAAGGATAGGATGTGATATAGATGTTATGTAGATGTTTATGTAGCGATTATAATAAAATTATTACATCTATAGATACTGCGATGGCTACGTATTATTATCGCATCACGCATGCATGCATGCATGCATATATATATAACTTCTACACACTACTAACTCATATATTACTCCCAACAAACTAAGTATCTATAGTTCTTTGAAAGAGAAGTTGAAAATGTCGTAACATAATAAGTAGTTACAAAGGAAAATAGTAATAGGCACACTAAAGTTATGTGTCTAAAATATCGTAATAAAGTTGGTAGGATGCGTTCGAACTAAAGATTAACAAGTTAAGGTACCTCTGAGCTACGCAACACACTAATATTCTTATTTGTAGCTTGATATTTTGTGGTTGTTATTGTATACTTAAAGGTTTTACTAAGAGCTAACTGAAATTGGTGTGAATTATTCTCTTCTTTTCAACTAGACTCTGTACAGGACATGGCTAATGTGAAAATTACTTTGGAGTCCAGAGAAGAAATAATAGCACTATCTTGACTGCCTTTCATCCTACTCACAAAGCTCTGTACTGCGATTAGCTAAAGTTAGGAAATACTTACTGCGTATGTACAGGAGGAGCAATCAGATGTAATTTCAACGCCTAAATCTATGAGCTGTGATGTGATACTTTTAGTATATTATATACTGCAATAATCCACTATTATATAAATATATAGGAGACTAAAAACGACAATGGATATCTAAGTACAAAGGATGGTGATTATAAATGTGATGTAAATGTAAAATGGTGTAAAGGAGAGAATGAAAAAGACGAAATGAAACTCTGTGAACCATGAGATAATTGCGAGGACTAATTTTCCAAACCAATCATGCATTCTGTGCAAGAGTCATTATAACAATGTGTTATCTTTACATCAATTCACTGAGTTTTAGATTAGAGCCTTCTATAATAAGCTCAGTGAGCCTTCTTCTTCTCCCTTTTATCATGTTTTACACGTAGCCAACTAAGAAAGATGTTAAAGTGATACATCAGATTCGAGATTTCTCACTTAAAGGGAATCATTATAAAAGATAGAGAGATATTTCTACACTATGAGCCAGAGCTTAGACAATGACTCGTCCGTGATCTTTCTCAGATGCGCTAAGACTCATCTTGACTTGGCTTGAATTTCCCTCAGATTAGTTACTTCGCACTACATCCTTAACTTGTCCTCATCTCAATTTGATGCTTCACGAGGATCACAAAAGAAATGAATTCAGTTGACTCCAGCAAGCACCACGATTACACAACACGTCTCACTCTCTTGTCTGAGCAGATTTTAGTGTGCAAGAAATAAATGGTCCTTTAATGTATACATGGATAAAAGATGTCTGTCTGTAGTGCATGTACTTTAGCTTAAGACATTAACCATCCGTAGACTATGCACAACATTAGAGTACACAGTGAACTAACTAAAGTTAATAATAATGAGAATAAAGAATAGTGCAAGGGGGATATAGCTGCTTTTAAGTAGTTAGTAAGTGTATTATGTAAGTAAGCTAAGAAAACTCCATAAGAAATAAAGACAAGTCTATGTAGGCACAGTAGAGCACATTAGAGCAAATTACATTACATTACGTACATATATATAAATGCTAGGCAGACAGAGCTAAGCATAAGCATGTAACCAACCAACCATTTTTATCCTGATGTCATTGGCCACAAAAATTAATCACCGGATGCAGGAACAAAAACTGTTCATGAAGGTAGGCTTAATGAGTGTATTTTTTACCATCAATTCTCTACTTAATTGCCTATGAGTCTCCGTTTCGCGTCTCTGAAAAATAAAATCAAAAGCTTTTTCTCCTGCACCACTCTGTACAAAGCTTGTACAAATTATTTCGTTTCTGTCGGAGTACTGCTTCCCTGACTCTAACTTGCCTTTACATAATAATGCAGAGAACTACATGCTCAACTCATCACGTCACAACAGACTACATGCTACACGTACGTTCGATTTGAGATTCATTTGGACAGAGGCAGATGCAGAGCCCCATTCTGTATACGCTGACAAATAAATAGATTTAAATGAGGACTTGGTCAAAGTCGCAGTCAATTCACTCAAGTTAACTTTAGGCAAGTTGTGATAGCCATCATGAAGGAACTCCACCACGAATGAACTAAACTACCAATCAACTCACCACCACACACATACACACACTCTCATAATTCAGTTTAGTTGACTACAGAACAAAGCAGAATGCACTTTAGCGAGAGAAAACTGAGAAAAGGCTGCCATTCGGCAAAATAACAATTCTAATTCTGTTAACATGCAATCTAGCAGTGTCTTTATTCATCCACACTGCCTTACGTCAATGCTATGAGCATTTGAGCATGTAATACCTTAAAAAAGAGTACGTAGGTACACAAATGTTTAAACGAAGCTATTACATATCCTACCTATGTTTGTGTACATGTGATAGTGTATCCAGGCTTTGTTTGATTAGGGGACTCCACACCAACTCACTCAGTCCTTTATCCATTAATATCATTTGCAAAGGACTATTTAGACATTCATAGAACTTTGAATAATAAATTGATGTGGCTCATGATAGTTCTTTCACTCTTGTCTGACTGTCTCTTTCTGTTTTATAAATATACTCTTAGGCACACTATCAGATCCTTTATGTATATATAGTGTGGCCCTTTGCTTTGCCTTGATGTGCCTCACTAAAATTGCCATTAGTTTATTTTACTACGACAATTACTACCTACTATGTGTTATAAGTGTAGCCACTGTGTGTAATGATAATGATATAAGTGTATAAACCTATTTATTCCATATTCCGTACATTCGTACATAGTTACTAGTAGAATTTAAAGGGAAACGAATAGCTTTAGCTACATTAACCATCACAATGGATAGTAGTGAGTATAAAAAACCAAATGAGACTTAACACTGCTCAAAACATTCACAATCAGTTTAGTTGGAAAGCATAGAACGTGCTCTTGTAAATAAATAGGGCAGTCAGCTCTCTACGACAATGATACAAATAACTAGGAGTTTAAATCTAAGGTTAGGGTATGAAATGGAATAAATGCTTATATCTCTAGTCACTAACTAACTATGTGTGCATATGAACATAATATCACCTTACTTATCCCATGAAATATATTAGATTTTATTACCTCGCGTACTACTTCTATGTGAGATATCTACACTGAGACTACTAGAGTACCGTATATATTAATAACAGAAACGAAGGCCCAAATACATCAACATTATTATACCTCTAACTTTTTAATAGCGTAAGTGAGACTCCCCACTACCAGTACCAGTTCAATTCACAGCCAGCCTCGATTACTCGACTCGAGTAAAAAGAAACAGTTTTGGAGTGGTGTAAAATTTGCATAGAGTACATGTTTGCATTAATACACTAAACAGAGCCGACAGGACGAGAACATTATGTAGTTAGTTAACTTGAATTCAAATTACATCCAAACATTCTTTCTACACTTAAAGATATTAGCACGTATATTTAAGTATCTCTATTATTTATGCAAACTAAAAATGTGAGGCAAAGCCAAGCAAACCACCTAAGAGCTCAGCTCATCCCCATTAGATAGAATTTACACAATACACTGTATGCAGATTTTGCTGTAATGACTAATAATAGAAAATAATCGTTCCTATATAACATGATATTAATATGAATGTTCATGAATATGAGAGAAATGAGTCCTAAATCCGTTTTGGTACATTACGCGGCTTAACAGATTGACGCCATTAACTCCTCTGTGAATGGGAAAATTACCTACACAAAACCTCTGTCTACAGAAACAGAACAGAAGGGAAAAAGAACAGAAGAACATAACAACGAGCAGAACAGAAAAGTTTAAAAGAGAGAGAGACTCATTGAAATATCTCCAACTAAACTAAACTACACCACAAAGGTGATTTTATTAATGTTCCAATCATAATCAGCCAGATGCGGCATACTAGCCTACATGTGTTGCCCATTCATTTATTTTCCACTTCCAGTCTACTTATAAAATCATAATTACTCTTGCAAACTTGTAATGAAGAACAGAACTGAAACTACGCATTTAATATTTGAACAACCTTCAAAGTGAATTCCCAATGTGAGTTACCTATGTACGTGTGTACCTACACATCCCTCCTATTATTCATAGTCTAAATAGTGTAAATAATACACTGTAACTCTCTCACTTTTTATATAGCTACTCCCTCTTCTATGCTAACTCTCTCATCAGTCGTGTGTGTGATTCAGAAAATAAAATTAAGCTAAGTTGAAGACTGAAGGGAAAAGAGCGAGACTTGACTAATGAATATAACAGAAGAGCAAAAGGAAACTGAACGCAATGCAATCCTCCTCAACTCAAAGCAACATACATAGAATATTCTCAAACGATATAGATAACATAAAACAGCAGTCCATTAGGTATCTATATATCTCTACAATGCTCCTCTCTCCTTCCTATCACATAAATGACTAACTAAAGTACAGTTGGCATGAATATTGCTAGAATGAAAACAGCCTCAGCACAACTTCATTCTCTCCATACAGGCAAAATGACAACTGTCTAATTAAAAAATCTATTACGTAAATGACACCGACATACTTATCTTATCCTCCCATCAATGTACAACATCGCTCACGTCTTTTACTCTGAAATGACACGCTTCTTAACTTATCTATCGCAAGCAAGTCGTTCTCTTCGCTCGCTTGCTTGTTTCGTCAATCATAAAGCCCTCGCTACTCCTGCTTATAGCCTGCACTCACACTCTGCACTTCCATATCCCATCTAATCTATCTCCTAATATTAGTAAATATCATACACTCACATACATGTATAGGTCTTACATACACAGCTGTAGCTTATTCATTGCTTTATGTGCACTGTGTACACACAACCACCAATATACAAACACATATTACACCGGAACTCTCATCCTTTATAACCTAATCCATCCACTCCACTTAAATCCAGTAAGGAAAATATAATTTTATGCTTGAACTACAAAGTACCATTTAAAAAAACGTCATTTAAATATAAAATTACTTTAACGTTATGCTAATGGTATCAATAGAGTTATAGAAAACTTATAATATTATTATAACTATAAACTTATAGTGTACTCAATAAAAGAATGCATATATGTGTATGTGCAAGTAATCTTTCCATCAATACCATACTAATAGAGAACACAGACTTGTGTTGATGTGGGCTCTGCCTAACGTGCACTGTTTTCCGCCTAAGAAATACTACGCATGTATAATGCAGATCTTTACCCCGATGTGATGCATTCAAAAAGTATTTTTAGTCTCGCATCCAGTGTGGAATGGAGTGAGAAGTTAGAAGGCAATAGAGATTTGAGTGAGAGCGAGAGAGAATGTAAGTGAGAAGGAAGGAGAGGAGTCTCCGTGCAAAGATACTTAACTACCTACATAATTGTATATACGTTTGCAAGAAGAAGCTTAAGTTTTTCAGCAATGGAAAAGCAATGCAGAGCATTGCCTTATGCCTAATTTTAATCTTTGTGCCTGATTAATGACTTTACCCGAAAATAAGCATACTGTGTGAGCATGTTGTGGAATGTCAACGCGTGCCGAACTAAATGCTCTCTGTTTACATCCACAACTTCCTAAACATCTCATTTTCGGAACGACTTATTAGTCCTGTTCGCATCTTCTCTCCTTGCCTGCCTCCTCTACACTCACAAGTTACACTCCACATGCAATGAGTTCAATCCAAGGAGCTTAACTTTAGATTACTTGAGTTATCTTGTCTTTAAAGAGAACTTTTAATGCTTCTTCCACTTTAACTTAAGGATATTTAACTTGCTCCATTCATTCACTCTGCTCAGCTAATTCCAACTGTTCCGCTTTATAAAGTTTGACTGTGCGTCTCGTCAACTGAACTGAACGTGTGTAACTGTAGGAGGTAGTAAAGACACTCTTCTCAGCTAGACAAACTCCGTCGATGCAATAATACGTGGCATTACAAGAACATAAAACGGAGAATTGAAGAGCGAGATCTGTTCTATGCTGTAGTCGCAATTACTCGAGAAGACGAACACTATGACTCCGAAGCCAAACTTCACTTTTATTGCACAAGTCAAAGAAAAAGCTTCAAAATGTTAGTGTGACAAATGATTGTTTCGCTTATTTTTAATATCCTTTCGAATAGTCGTACTCATTCGAGCCGAACTCGCTCCTCAACTCCAGCCAGCAAACATATGGATTCAACTTTTGGTTTATTATTACAAAAGTGTCGCCCTTCTTCCTTTATTCTTTCGGCTCTCCCGCAGAGGAAGGTGGGTGTCTTCTCTCCTTCTTCCTCAACTCTTTCTTATTCCTCAACTCTCTACAGCAATGCGTGAACCTAAACTCAAGTCAAGCGACAGAATTGAATTTCTCTCCTTCTCATACTCACTTTATTTCCTAGCCATATGTACTCTAACCTCAATAGAAAATTCTGGTTATTAACCATTAACATGTACTAAAATTTTAAATATGTATAGTGCAATCTCGTCTTTACTAATTTATCTATCCTTTCGGCTATTATGGATTTTACTAGCTTGCTTTAATTTACAGCTAGCAGCAAATAAGTTAACTATACATTCTCAGAAAAGCGATCCAAAAATTAAATGAAACATCATTTATTCGGTCTACATTATAAAGAGTTGAGTATAATTTATTGTTTGTGTTGAGGTATACGTCACGATAGCATAGGAATAGATTAAGAAGTGTCTGACTGTGTTTTTTGTGTAGCATACGGTACATGATGTAAGGTAAGTAGATATTGAGTGATCGATCGAAGGCATAATATTATTGGGGGTTAGAAAAGTTAAGGTAACGAAAGGATCAAAGTGGTTTGGTAACGTACAGAGAGAGAGAGAGAGAGCGCAGGGAGGCAAAAATAAAGGCAAAGCATCAGACAAAGTGGAGAGAGCGTTTGAAATTGGAGATGAAGTTCTCCATGAGCATTAAAGAAGAATATGAGAGAGGGAAATTTTTTGGGGGGAACTGGTAAATATATGTAGATACGTATGTATGTAATATTACTGCAAGTTAAGTAGTACATTAGGTAAATAGCAAGAAGAGGAGGGTATAGCTGCGAGTGCTATGCAAGTGTGCTGCTGCAAGGAAGAGTCTGTCCGTATGCAGGAGGCTGTAAGAAAGAGTTTGATAATGATATGGTCGTGTGCGTTTCGTTTGGTGAAGTGAGTCGTGTAGAAGATTACCCAAGGAAGAAGGAACCTATCAAATATGCATGAAGCTCCAGAGTGTTCCAATGAAGTCTGCAGCCAAATCTAAAGCCAAAGCCAAGGAAAGGAAGCCAATTCAACTGAAGTCATCCACCGACCAATCTACTAGCGACTGCTACTAGGAACTATCTCTGTATACACTGAGACTATAAAAGTATAATATGAAAAAGAGCGAGATCAAGATCCGTTCCTTGCGTATTACAAGTTGACTGTAGTCGACTTGGCTATTACAGCTCAACTCTGTTCTGCAACTTCATTTTTAACTCATATTATACTTACTTACTGGTTGTGTACTTGGAAGAACTCTACTTAAAGTCGATCTCACTTCAAGTCCTCATATGTACGTAAGTAGCAGACGAGAGCATGAACTATGTAAAATCATAGAACATCACCGCACCACACCGCAACTGACTTTTATGTAGAATATAAGAAAGCTAAGAAAATTTAAACTCGTAGTAAACGAAAGGATTGCATATTGGCATTGCATAGGGATAACGTAATACTTGGAGACTCAGATTAACTATAGAGCTATGCATCCACACTATAGAGATGGATAGATAGACACTTATATGCATGTATATAAGTAGGGAAGGGTGGTAGTATTCAACTGTTCCGTCTTAACTTCTATTTTCTATTCTACTTACTTATATACATTGGTATTAGTAGTGCAATGGAACTGAAGTCAGTAAGTAACCACCATCACATCACATCAGCATCAATTCTTTTGCCTTCTATTAGGAACACGATTTCCCTGTAGTTGCCTACTTGGACTGTAACAAGTAGAGGAGAATTGAGTGGCACGGCATGGCAGACAGGAGGACGATGAGATCTAACTCAACTGCGACTCCGGCTATGACTATTCTACGATTCTATCAAGCGACTCCCTTCAAAAACTCCGAAAAAAGAAATCTCACCGGAATTCTCTCATTCTCTCCCACATCATAACTCCATCTCCTGAATTCTCAATCATTCCACCATACATTACCATCATTATTATCATAAGAAAGCACCTCCTGCACCATCCACGAACACTTCCCCGTCCTTTCTACTCCACTCATTCTTATTCCATTTAACCTGACTCAGCTAATACCCCCCACTCACTCCCCTACACAAAAATTTAATATTCCGACTCTATTTTCTACATCTTTAGAATGGAAATAGGAGGAGCGCCATTTCTCACAGATTCCGACCAATCTGCAAATTCATGAGCGATATTGAAAACGGAAAGACGCCTCACTATTACCATTCAATCTCCTTCCAACAACTCTAGAAACATTCCCCTTCATTTTTGTTCCAATTTACCCCTGAATCTTAGAAATGCAACTATCCCACTAAAAAGATAACACATCCCATACAATCCTGGCCAGGGGAATAAACTTTTATCTACAGAATCGCTGTGTCTAGCTTTTCTTGCAATTATGATAAATATTTACTGTAAAATGTTATTATTATTAATAAATTCTATGCGAGTATCCCATGAAAATTCAATGCGTCAATCCAAGAAATCTGTACATCTATGAATAAAGGAAAGAAAAGTATTCTTCTTTGTAAACCCTATGAGGATTTCTATATGTTTATTATAAGAGATCCGAAGATGCGTTGTAATACAGATAGATATACTTAGAATGGGACTAAGTATGGAGACCTTGCATTTCTGAGGAATTACTTCAAAGTAGTGAACGTGTTTTTCTTAAAAAATGTTTTTTACTCGCAGATACTCACCCAACTTATTGTTAGTAGTTATTACCAAGTCGTTTAGTTGCTTCCCTTCCACACATAAATATACCTAGGGAAAATTCAAGTTCTTGCAAGCCGCATCTTCAAATCGTAGTGATGGCATGCCAGCAAGACAGAGTGGAGCATTTGAAGCGTAAGCCAACTTTTTATAAGGTACAACATATTGCTAATTTCAAGTCAAGCCAATCCAACAAGATGTAATATATATTTACTTTGCACACTCACTGCTAGTTACATGAGCTGCATCCATTCCAGTAGACCTTCATCTCTCTGACTCAACTAAAGACAGATTGCTAATATACGAAAGCATAGTAGCAATTATCCATCTGCAATTTTCTCAAGTGATTTTGATTTTAAAATCTATCCATCCTGTTTCTTTGCCAGCAAATACAGCATAAAATGTTATTAAGAATTCTGTGGTGTGCTTTTGGCGTATTGTGCACTATAGGCAGTTACGAAATGGGATTTTACGTAACGTACGTACGATACGAGGACATGACACGAGCAAGGAAGGTGTACATCTGCCTCTGCGACCCTTCTTCCTCTTTATTCAAAGGAGAAATATAAACATTTTCGTTTAGTGTATACATTTTGTATTATAGTGGCTCACGCTATGAAATAAACGCACCTACTTACTAACGGCGTATGTGGCTCTTGTTGTTGGTTTGCTCTTCCCTATACACAACAGACACACACACAACACACACACACGCTCACAATACATAATATTACAGTTCATCGATCAAATCTCCGCACATTCTGAACAAGAAGCACACAAACGTAGTGAAAAAAGCAAAGGTTTGCCAATATAAAGGGAGGCATGCAAAAGAACACACAAGAAAAAGTGCTTTTATATTATGATATTGTGTGTTTAGTAATGCAATCTACATTTATAGTGGCTATAGAAGGATCAATTCAATCTGTACTATGGAGTAATAAAGCATATATGTATAGTGTGGACATGAGAATGCCCCAACATAACCACCACGCCAAATCATGCAATAATAAACAGTCTCAAGTGCAACGCATGGAAGTGAAGTACTTGAATACTTATGGTTATGTTTTATGGAGTGACTTACCTAGCTACTTTGCCGTGCCTTGTCGTAGTTTAAAAGGATAAGATAGCAATTCGAGGGACTCATTATCGAAAGAAGATCACAGATAAATGCAAATAGCCTTGCCGTGTAATCTTCTGTAGTGTAGTGTAACTTAATATTTAAAAGCTAATCAAACACAAAACATGAAAAGCAAACAACTCGTTTGTAGATAATAAGTATTTATTAAGATTTAACTCAGAGCCATGCTAATGCAGCAACTAATGCCCTAGCACATATTAGATGAGAAAAAATCCTCGACGACTGCTCATCAGTCGAAATAATTATAATTGAAAAGGGTGGAGTAAACTTGACGTCAAGCAAGAGTCAGGTTGTCACTTCAGAAACATGTCCTCCTACATCGATCATTTGGCAATAAAAAAGTTTATGAGAGAGCTGAGACGAGAACTCTACACATGTATATAGCTCCCTATGTCTATACTACACATAGAGAAATAGAGGGAGACCAAGTCTCAAGTTTAAGGCAAAGCGACGCATCAGTTTTGATCGTAAGCTGTTATATAGCACATCACATAAAGTTCATACACAACATAAATACTGATCTACTAGCTATGGACATAGTCATCTTATTATTTGAACAGAGTCTTCTACAGAGCACGCCATGCCATGCCGTGTCACTACTATATGCAAAATAAGTAAAGTTACGATTAGAACGATAAAGAGACAAGTCGTTGGGGATTGTATGCATAGGCTCGGCCAAGCCAGTCTCTCTACAAGTCTGTCAGGCAGATTTCATAGCATTCCATTGGAATCTTCATTACTTTGGCTACTTTGTTGTACTGCAGTGCAGATATATGTGCACAGGAGAGATATAAGTAGGTAGGGTCTGTGGCTGGTTGGATGGAAGTATGCATGCATATTCATGGTGCAGCCGCCCTGTCAACTCATTAACCCCAGCAAGCAAGAAATTAAACCAGGTGGGTGTATTCGAATAATGTCAAGTGTATTGGACTGATCACGATCCCACGTACTGTGGATGGACAGTCACTACAGGACAACAAGCCACTACTTCTACATACAAAGTTAATAAAACTCTCTGTAGGTTTTTACCTGGCAAAAGAATCTTATTATACTTAAGTAGCAAAGGAGACTATAGTTATTATGAGGTGTTTATTTATATGCAAAGCATCAAATGAGACTCTACTCCTTACAGATAGAACAGATCCGAGAGTTAAATACATGCATGCTCCTATTTAAGTAATAATAAGTACGTATTAGGTGACGCAGGGCAAGTGAGGAGTAAGAGAGAGTCGACACTTTAACCTTTGTGTATTTCACTAGTTTATACTGCAATTAATAGATGTACAGGCTACAAATGTATTGTAAGGATAGAAGAATTACAACACACTAACTAACTATGAAAGGATAAAGACATGAGATAGAATCCAAAGATTGTGTTCAGTATGCAGATGAATCCGTGTACCTAGAGGTTATTAAAAGCTAACATCTCCAATCCTAACCAAACCATCTCGAGCTGAATCATTTTATTTCCTTTCGTTTAGGAACTCATTAAAAATGATAAAAACTTGTTTAGTCTCACTGAGTGAAGGAATCACATTAGTGGACACATCATTTTTTCATTTTACATTTCTTCAGCTCACTTATTGATTGCCTATTTCTCGGATTCCAAGGTTGAATGACAATCTAGAGCGACTTTATGTATAGGTAATGATGAGATGAGAGCTAGTGGGATATACACTGTTACATATAGTAAAGTAACTTACTAACTACTAAGCTTGTTCTGCTCCAACTCAATTCTCTTGAATTAAGTTAAGATTATATTATAATGAGAGATGAGACGAACATCCTCATCATTTCTATACCTACACATTGCCACTACTAAGTAGACACATAGGAATAACGAATCAAATCACTGTCGTTCTGTCATGCCATCCAACTCAGCCACCAGTCGTTCATCCCACATCATCCTGCATGATTAATAATCAAGATAGAAAAAAATATCTTTGCCCGCATTAAACAATTTTCATTTGACTACCAAATTAGAGCATTGCTCAACCACTAATACTAATCATCCCCAATTTCTCATGGATTATCCACTAGATGTACAATTTAACTAATTCCGTCTCAAATAACATAATAAATATTTCTCGAGAAAAATATCTGCCTTATTATTCAGATACGTAAATCGTATTCATCGACTGTCTTTCAGCTATTCATCATAGCTACCTACGCAAAGCTTCAACTGAAACTGACATTTTACTTTTTTATAGAGACTATGCACTATGCATGGTATTTCTGTACAAATATGTTTTTAAAGTTACACATTAAAAAGTTTTTGTCAGACGGAGACACAGAGATAGAAATGTCTGATAATAACTCTTTTTTCTACAAACTTCCTTTTGTTCATCATTTTATCTTTAAGATTTCTCAACCTAGTTTTACACCTAAACACTATATAGGTACCTACCTATACATAGATTCCTATGTACAGAGCTACTTTTTGATACATTTGTTATTAAACAAGAGATTATTTTTCTCTTTTCCTATCTCATACTTATTCATGAGGAAATCTTTAAGACAACAACATCCCGATAACTATATATAAACAGAAAAAGAAGAGGTAAATTCTCATACTTGTCGAAATCCCGAATACGAGATCGGTCATGCTCGGCTCCACCGGAATCCATTTTTGATCATATCGAAGAAATGCAAATAGCCCAATTGAACATTCACCAACGCCATAATAATAAAATATCCTATTCCAAAATCACTGTGATCACGAGTCGTGCATGTACTTTGCTCTGGATCTATCTGCCTACCTTTGACCACACTTTACATCTTCATATCATGAATTTTTAAATCTTTCTTCCTCTCTATCGCCAACAAGACTTCAAGGCTGCAAAGATGACACAACTTGAAGGCTGAGGATAATAATTGAACTGGTGGCAACCACTTAAGTGACTAATGTAAGTGTATAGCAAAGAAGTTCCACCTTTCACACAGAAGTAGTACATGTGTATAATATACTAGCAAACTAGTGCTAGTAACTAATAAATATCCTTGTATTGCAACAAGTCACTTTTCGTTCAATTATTTTTTCTTAAAAAATGTGGAACGATCACGAGAATGGAATAAATAACGTTTGATTCTCAGTTCTGTACTATGAAATTGGAATCAAGTCGTAGGAGGAGTGAATTAAGCAATCGGATCACCTGCACACAAAAATACTGAACTTGAATTTCCTTCTTGAAAGATAATGATGTAAATAATGAAGTCACAATTTATCTAGAGAGATTCTCATGAATCAGGCAGAAGGTTGAGTCACTCTGAAATCAAAATGCACCAAACAAAATACTAATGTGAATGTTTTTCTGTTCCTTTTATTCTGATTTTTGATTCACTGTATATTTCTGTGTTATGTAAAGGAGTAAATTTTTAGGGAGATTTTTCAAAGAAAATATTTGAGCTATTGTGTTTTGTATAAGTTAGATGAGTTGGGAACCAAATGGATTAGGGGAATAGGAGAGAGTAGTGTAGCTGTATGTAAAATGTGAAGTAAACTAAAAGTAAATGTATGAATGTGTTGTGATATGAGTGAGTGAGTGAGCGACCGTAGTAGTAGGATCCACAAACACACACTCACACACAACACAAGAGAAGGAATATAATGGCTTAGTAAGAGTAAGTATTACACATCGTAGTGTAGATAGAGGAGCAAGTCACTACGGAAAGAACTAGTGATGCAGACAGGAAGGGAGCTGGGGTAAGACTAGTTGGATGCATGCCGCATGTGTTTTATAATCAATCGTGGTTATGCCAAAGGGGAAAGCTTAGTATATAGATGGGGAAGGAGTTTTTCCTAGCTAAAAAACCTTTTGAGATTCCATTTTCCTTTGCGCGAACACCCGAACTTTTTCGACAAGGGGATGTGCGAAGATTATTATGAAAAATTATTGACCTGGCTTGCTGAGCCTTGCCTTGGCTGCATTGCATGCCAAACAGTGCACTACTCGATTGGAATTGAAGGCAATTTCCCTTATTGTTAGCCTCATGCATTAAATGATCTTTTTTTGTCTCACTGTAATACTCAGCCACTATTTTTATACGCACATACTACACAAAAATAATGCTACACTGCATCGCATCTCATCTCCCCAATTATCCCTCAGCCCATTATTTATTTATTTTTGGATTCGATGCTGTTTCAACTGATATTTTATCCTTTGCTACAGAATTACAGAATGCACTCTGCATTCAGAGTGAACTTATTAAAAATAGAAAAATATCGGATTGCATGTGGATTCGAAGATCTATTTATCCGGATTCTACATAAAAGGATTTTTCTAATAAACCGTAATGGTTACATTAAAAACTTTGAAGAATCTTTCAAAGTTCACTTTAGCTCACTTGAATGTCCTTGTGAACGCATAAAAGATCAAGTCAAGTCATTCAAGGCGCTATAAACTATCTGTACTGCACAAAAGTTGATTCTAGTGTCTAGGCAGACGCCGCTCTAACACAAGAGACAACCCAAACGTACCTGCACTCTGTCAACTACAAATACATACTATCCGATCCAGATACGAGGTACTTACATACGACTACTACGCGTTCTACAACCACAACTCCATATTACGTGCATTTTTCTATATTGACTACCTATACTCCCTACTTTATGTACATACATACAAATGTTGACTAAAACACTCAGAAAAAGGTACAGAAAACCAGCATAGCTTCTTTTCTTACATTATTTCAATAGGACATTCATTAGTGTAATGCACTGCTACGGAATTACCTGATATTTATACATATAAATACATATATTTATAATAATGGAATAGTATTTTTCTAGGAAATAAAATTTTCCATCCCTATTTTTCCAAGTGTGGACTCAATTTGTGTATTGGAATGGATTTTTAAGCATAGCACTAGGACATTCATCATCCAAAGGAACTGCGACAATCAAATCTTTGGAAAAATCTTAGATCTGCCAATTTGTTGGGCATTTGTACTTTGTAGTTACAAGTCTGTTGCGTGTCAAAGGTAAATATCAGAAGGAAATGGAAAGAGCAGCGGGGCTTTTCATTACTCTATCAGATGTGAAGTTGGTTACACTGACTTAGTGTGTATTTCTGTGTAGTAAACCAATCGAGACGAGATGAGAGGTTGTGTGTATGTTTTCAGCTTTGCTCTTGCTCTGGTTTGTGCTCTTTCCTTAGAAAGAAGAGGAGATGGAGAGAACAAGCTGTAATACTAGCCGAGAACCTCCCCGCTTCTCATCTACAATCTAAAGAACAAGGCCGACTTCCTTTCTGAACAACGTGCTTGTGTGTCTGCTCAAATACTTATAGTTAGGGCACATCAAATTGCCCAGTCGGTCCCTACACACCAGCTACAATTCCAATCGCCATCTCAACTCGAACTTGACTTACATAATATCCTTGGCTAACAGCACTGAAATGACCATCTATCTGTCTGCATGTCTCACTATTACCCCCACACACTATTTATCAGACACTTTACACACAAACAACTACAAACGACAGACATTCAACTCTTTTGCCTACAATATAATGTGTCTAAACGACTCTAGTCTTTTCGCATTCACCTGTTCTCTTGTAGTTAGGACACAGAAAAGTGCGATATGGAGCTCAGCTAAAATTACTACTTGTCCGCTGGAAAGTGTTTGAAACTACACTAGCATTTTTATAATACATTATTATTATCATTGTACTTAGGTAGGTATTATCAAGAAATGTGCTCTTTTCAATTCCTGTTCTGCCAGACAGTCAGAACTTAGGAATACAAAAAAAAATGTGCTTATAAATTGTTATTGCTACATAAACGACACCAATGCAGAGTAAGACGTGTTATTTACAGCGTTTAACGAACATTAAATAAAAGTAGTCAGCTCGAATGTAAATACTCAACTCATAAGTAAATACATAAAATAGAGTAGAACAAGAACATGCAAGTCTAATAAATAGAAAAGGCTCAGGCGTAATTGTGGACATAATCATAAGATAGCTAACTGGTCATGTCACACAAGCACGGAGAGCTTAATAATAAAAAGATACCGACAGGGAGGATAAATCAGTAAAATATACTAGAAAAAACAAGTTTATAATAAATACCGTTGTGTTGGAAGTGGATCCATGAGGTTTACATGTTTCCGTGATCGAAAAACTCAGAAAATATTGAAACACTGTAGAATCTAGACACAGAGAATAAACACTGTGAACTGAAGCACACGGCTCTGTGTTAAAAAGGAAAGAAAGATATTATTTTTCTTATTTGGTACGAGAGGAGCGATTGTATTGGGCTAGAGAGAGAGTTTACAGAGAATTAATTGAAATTGGAAGAACACCGGCTTTTGAAAACGTGTCACTGGTAATTATCGAGTGCGAAGAGAATAATAAGGAATACGATGATGATGATGATAATAATGATGACGAGCGGATAAGTAACTTTAACATTAACATGATGATGAGGCAACTTTTTGAGGAACTATTTGGTTGCAGTAAAGGCAGACGTGGAGTGTATGTAACAAACTTGTTGTGCTACATAGTAGTTGTATATTGTAGTAATTAGATTTATAATTTATGTATCTATTAGATAGAGACACTAATACATTATTCTTCTATCCATCTATATTAACATGAGTCTAGTTAGTGTATCTGTGCTCTAACCAATTAATTAGAAGACACAGCTGTAAGAACGAAGGAGTTGTAATTTGTAGTGGATTCGGGGCAACAGGAGGGACTAACGAAACAGAAGCACATTTTAATAGGACTATTGCTCTAGCCAAGAGAGAGCGTCGAGTGTGTGTAGTGAGTGCGAAGATCTGAGCAGATGCAGAAGTTGGTTAATGAGTGGAGAGTAATTAATTGGAGCACACCCACAGTGAGAAGAGAGCAACTGCGGGATTGTTGGATGGATGAAGAGGAACTCTAGTGATTGTGTTGTATGTGAGCGAGCGAGTCTCGTCTGACTGTTCCGATAATGAGAATGAAAAGAGAGGGAGTGCAGAAGCCGAGCAGAGAGAGAGAGGAAATTCGTACGGACTGACTCTCTGCTCTCTCTCTTTCAGTTAGTAGTCTGACTGAGAGAGTGGCGAGAGAGAGAGAGGGAAAGATAGAAATACTACTACAACAGAGAGACTCCTCCACTCTCTTTGACTCACACACACAGTCACAACACACGGAGAGAGAATAGAAGAGATGAGAGTCGTAGTCGGAGAATGAGAGTTTTAGCGGAGAGTAGTAGTCGTGCTTTGATGATGTGATGTGGGGGTTCGTTCCTTTTCCTTCCTTCGGGTGAGAAAGAGCCAGGATTGAGAGAATGAAGGAAGTTTCTTTGCTCCGAATGGGAGGAACGTGGATGTGGGAACTTTGCTGGTTGACGTTGAGCCGGAGAAAGCGAGGAGAGAGCGGGAGAGAGAGCGTGTAGGGCAGAAGTGGGAAAAGGAAGTCGGAGACGAGAGAGAGGACCAGGAGACTCCCAATACTAAAAGTCATCAAGTTTGCATTCCGGGAGCGGGACGAAGACGAGAACGAGACACGGGGAAAAATTCCTTCATTTTCACTATTGATTTATAAAAGGACCGACGTCAACGAAGCAAATAGCCACTCCGAATCGGTGCAAGAACAAACGACAGCGATAAAAGTTGCTCCGATTTGCGATCGCGACACAATCGGGTGGAGCGAACTAATAGACGGCACAAGTTAGTTTAGCATGCGCTATCAGCAAAAAGACAATTTTCCAACTCTCCTATAACGATTCGCACTTGCATAAATTTCCTACCAAAACGAATCTCGAGCTTCCCTTCTTTTTTTAGTTCCTCTCTCTCTCTCCAAACTTAGCTCCCTATTCTTAGTCATCTATTCTCTTCTCCCGTACACTCACTCACTCCTCTTATAACTACTTATTTCGGATCCAAACTATTATTTTCTCTTTTCCTCCCTGCCTACCCTACCTACCTACTATCTACATACACACTCCTCACTACTCTACTACAAATACACACTCCTCTTCTTTCACCAGACTCTCTTTCTATTATTTTCCTTGGCTAAGATAAAATAAAATAAACTCTTTTTTCTTTTCCATCTCTTATTTGTAAGACTATAGCTCCTTTCCTTCGCTTCCTAGTTGGGAAAATACTAGCGTGCTGTCAAACTGATGGTGAGCAGTCAAGTTCTCTCGGCAAACGACTTGCACATCATTATGACTCTACTCTACACTCCACACTACAATAGTCCACTAAAGACACTAGTCTATGTAAACTGGAGCATTAACAGCTAACTCTTTCTATCTCCTCTTTCTGCCTTTCGTACTATAACTACAAAGTGTGCATAGAAGGCAAGACCACTTCACTTCCGACTTTTCAAAAGTCTAAAACCCAACTCTGACTTTTACTGTGACTCTCCGTCCCGGTCCGCACGACTCTCACTCACTCAACTACAACTCAACTCAACTTGCTCTCTTTACTCTCCCTCACTTTCCCGAAAAAAATACTACGCTCTCTTTACCAACAAACGCCACTTTACTACAGCCAGAACTGCAGTAGGAGTATTCCTGCCCTCAAACCTTACATCACATTATATATAGTCCTACACTGCGTAACTATTACTCTACGACTTACTACAACATACTACCTTACCATCATCGTATATATAACGAAGGCCACGTCTACAATTTACTATAAACCCCGTCAGAAAATCTCCTGATATACTGTGACATGTTACTTACAATGCACTAGCAACACGGCACGGCATATAAAATACTCGGCTCTACTGTCTTTTTATGTGATTCAATGCTTACATCCTCCTGTTTCACAAACTCCCTACAAAACACTGCACTCTACATTTGTACGTACACACATACAAATACACGTCTCTTTCACTACTACACTTTAAAAAGCTACGTTTATTCAGTTATCTAAGACATAAACAACTGTGCAATTGTTTATAAACACAAAATATTGTAGGTACTGTTACTTTATTATAAATAGGAATTTCCTACCTGTGCTATTTATATTATTTAACCTGTGATGTTAGTTGCAATGAAAGTAATACCTGTTCCAAAAATTTTATTTTGTTCTTAGATCCAGTTTTTGATCGGAATTTCACTACGCGCACTTAAATTGTACAAAGTGTCTATAATCTGTGTGAGAGTACACTATGCTATGTGAACTTAAGGTGTTTCTTACATTTTTTGTGGTAGCTACGCTATGTAAGGTGTGTAGAATAAAGATAGAGCACATGAAGTTAACATAAAATACTGATACAGATTCTCACATGCTTGTAATCTCTTGTGATACGTTTTTTATGTAATATAGACTCTTGTTTTACTTTAGTTTACCTTTGAGCAGCCGATAGAAATAGATCGCACCTTGTGTGGAGCCTCTCAACTCAAAAATCAATGATTTACTATGAATTTTTATGTATCTAGCACGAGACACGGTTTGACTCACTCACTCGACTCACTCCCTTGAGTCGTTCACTGCATCTCTCGAACATATTCAGCTCTACAGTTAACTCAACACATTCATGCTGCGATCTACAGCCACTCTTTTATATACGTACTTCTGGCGATTCAGCCCAATCAAAATCAAAATTGTACAAAGACCATCTTTTTCTTACATGTGAACAGACACAAACTATTAGCATGCTATACACCATACATGTCTCCTGAATTATTCACTTATTACGCAAGTCCGATGACTACCTCAATCCTTTTAGACTGCAAAAACAAAACCTTGAATAAATATATTTTTTAACCGATTTTTAGAATTAAGAATAATAAATATGTATCTATTTTTCAGTATCGCGCATATGACGTCCCATCAAAAGTAAAAGTTGACTGATATGCGATTCACTTTCCATGTTCGAAAAATCTATTGACAAGACACAAGACAAATTAAACTGAAATCATGTAAGCGTCAATAAGATTTAAGTAATTTTTTTAATCTGAAATTCACGGAATTGAGACATTTCTTCAAAAATTTTCTTTGAAAGCTTATCTCTCGGTTGAATTCAATACGAAAAATATATATTTATGAATTTCTGATTTAATATTTTATAATATTGGTTCTTTGTTGAGTCAGTGAATGCATTACGTTGCGAAAAAAATTGTCGTATCAGTAAATAATCTTCCTTTATAAATATAACACACAGAAGACAAATGAAATCAGGTTTTAAAATAATCAAGTTGACATCCATCAAATGCCAATATGTTAGAGAACATGTTGAATTTGTCAGCTAAATACGAAGGATTGATATGTAGTAGAAAGTGGACTAATAATATTTTAGGTAGGTAGGTAACTTTCGATTCAATTCACCCCAAACTAGTTTTTCCCAAGTAATCAATCAAGCAGATATCCTGTGCATCATATCACACATAAGAATGGAAATAGAAGATTCCCTATCTATAGCGATAATCTTAAATGTATAATAATATATTTATGAAATGACCTGAATCAGCCAATCATTTGAAATGTTTAAGATGTAGGTGGTAAGAGGTAATTGTGCTATGACACTAAAGCTTGGTCAATGAGTGAGGTATTTTGGAAGTGAAAAGTACAAACGTCCCTAATTATGTATACAACACAAACTCAGTGTGTCCTGAACAATTCACTTTATATTGTAAGAAGGAAGAAGAAGAAATGAGGAATTTCGGGTTTGTTTTGTCTTTGGATTCTTTCAATCAAATCAGTGACACACCTGAGAGAGGGAGGTAGGTTTAGATTTTTCATGTCGTGTCCTCCTGCCTAGCTGTCCTCTCCTGTCCTCTTTGAATTCTTGGGGTAGGGCAAGGCCCAGACAAGGTAAAACTATTCCATCACCATCAGACATGAAGTTACAACGAGCATAGCTCACAGACACTATTACTACCACATGGTTATATGAACATGAGTGGCCAGGAGAGGAAGGTAAAGTAAATTCTCTCGCAGATTCGACTAAAGGCCTGAATAAAGTACCCCGTTGAGTTGATCGCCTCAAGCCAAGCTTTAAAACTCTGAATGGAGGGGATTCATGGAGTAGTGCCTTGCATACACTACACAGCCGACCACAACCGAACATTTCTATAGAAAACTATACAGTGCCTTTGAAATATTGCTACATGGAAAAAGAGTCATATGTGGAATGTGTAGCCATATGAGACTGCAGTACGCATCACAAGAAGTACGTAGTAAATTTTCAAAAGATATGTTTAACTTTACGCAAAGCTTTCGTACCTAAGTAAACTTTGCAGTCGGTCAGTCTCCGACCGTTCCGTTCCTTTCAGTTGACGTTGACTCTTGGATTTATATAGACTCTAACTATATCCACTAGAGAAAAAAAGTCTTCTTCGTACACTTAGACTTCAATTGAATGTAACCAAACCTTAGAAAAAGATAGATTCACTTGATATTATTTCTGATACAGGCCAGTTACATAAAGTTATTTATTTGTCATCTGTATATATGTAAACATGTGGGATGTACTTGAATGCAAGTATAATATTTTTAGTAGAACGCTAAAAGAGTTACAAAACAATAACTAACTATTTGTTTTCCTTCTGAAAATAGATATACATGAAAAATGTATGGTTTACAGAGCTTAGTTGGTCTTCGAACCGAAAACCGGGAGAACCTAAGTACATCACACGTCATCCAATTATTATTCTAATGGAAGGATTGCTGGGTTTTAGTGGAGCTGCAATTTTGTCAACGAATGTACCTAAGCATAAAGTATTTACATCTATATGGGTGGAAAATGGTAAATAATTTGGGGCAATACTAATTTCTATTAGGGGCCAGTGTTTGTTCAAAGGCCGTGTGGCTTGGCAGAGTTGACAGGTAAGGAAACATGAGGTAAGGTAAGGTACAAATACAAATGTTCGTAACCGAGATAAAATTTAATGTCAACTAACCAATAGGGGTCGTGGAAAAAAGCAGTGTTTGTCAAACAACACCGGTCTGCCCTGTCATGTCACTCGCATTAGTTGTAGAGTGAAGAGGGAACATCACTATCACCTCAGAAATTAACACAGTCCAAGTAGCGGCTACTAATTCCAAACAAAGCAAAAAAAAGAAGGGAAAATTCGAGCTCCCAACTGGAGACATGCTCTTTTACTGGAAAAAGTCATAGAAGAAGAGGCTGCTTTGTAAAGCACTCTGCTCCGTACGTAATAATAATAAATAGTTAAATACTAAAGGACAGGTAATGAGTTTAAGCTCTGGTCATCTATACATGATAATGTATAGGGCTTTCCGAAAAGTGCAAGTAAAATGGAATTGAGACCCCTAGGGAGAGTACAATGAATAAATTTTCATTTACATAGGTACATACGTTTAGGTTAGTTAGTTGGTTTGGTTGTGAAGTCCACTGAGCACACTAACAATAAGCGAAGCTAACCTTCATTTCTGATTGTATTTGTAGTGAAGCGTAAATTGTTTTTAAAAATTCCTTCGGAGCTGTGTACTAATATAAGAAGGATTGTGGATGCGTCGTGATGGTGTGTACTTAGTACTTATAATATAGTGGCTATAGATTGAGTATAGATTACATTTGTGCAGTATTTAAGTCGATGGATCCCTTTTTGACCATTTGTTGGTATCTCCTGTCCTTAATTGGCTGTGGGGACGTTGTAAAACCATATTCGGTCGGCTTGTCAACTTACTTAAATAATAGGTAGATACAAGAAGCTTATACCATTAGGACTCGAGTCGGGAGATATTATTTAGCCACAGCTACCTACGAGCCACCGTGTAAATGTAGCTATAATAATAATGCATAGCATAATATTTAAAATGCGTATAATGCATTGCTAGATAAGTAACATAGGTTTAGGTTGAAAACTCGACTAAATAGCTATTTCTCTGCTGTTGTCAGCTATTGTAAAGCAAATAGTTTTCCCAACGACACTTGAGGACTAGTGAAGCTTGCGCTTGAGTCGTAAAGCTGTCCTTCTTTTCTGTCTCTCTTGAGTCATGACCCCGATGGAATGAAACTTATTTTATAATTAGAAAAGAAAACCTGCCTACTCCCTGGCAATTAAAAGTCCTCTTTCTCGCCCTTCTCTATTCCATTTACAAAGAAAAGACGAACAATTAACAAGAGAGCCGAGAGAAGAGAACAGAACATAGAACAGCTCTGTTTCCTTTTCATTCCTCACTGAGCCCCGTAAGTCTTAGTTAGTTAGTTAACACAGAGTGCCTAAATATATTTCACTTGGATTAGGTATACTGTTTTGGGTTCCCTTTATTAACGTGGATATATGGAAAGGTATGAGTCTGTAGTTTGGGTATCTATAGCAAATCATATAAATAGCGTGGCATTTCTGAGCATAATGAAACCTTATCATTTCAACTCTACTCATTTATTTCTTTCGTTTTAGTTAAGCTTTGGCTAATGTGAGCTTAAGCTTCTATGTTCGTCTATAACAATCCAATTCAACATTCCTCCTTCATTATTTTTTCTACTTAAATAGCTATTAGAGGCGAACTGGAGGGTATAGTAGGGAGATAGAGGAACTTGAGACGTATGTTGTACATAGGAGATACATATCTGTGTTGCTGTGTACTCTTATCTTTATCTTTGTTTCCCTCACTCAGGCATTCCCATGAATTGATGCGGACTGGCATAAAAATAAACTGTAAAGACACTACACATTTACTCATCTCAAGAAAAGTAGTAAAACTCAAACGTGTTGCACGATGGAAATTCGAATATCCTTTAATGCTCCAACTCTTAACAAAACTTACTTAATAGTAGTTCTCTTCCATTACACTACATTACATTACTCACAACTACAGACATTAATTTCAGTCTATAGAGTCAACTGAACCCAAAGCAAAGCATTCCTCCACTTTCCTCATCCTAATAATATTATCATTTAGCTAGCCATTTTATTTCATTAGCATTCTACATAGGACATACAGGAAACTTTATAACTACTCACTATAACTAAATGAAATCTCAATTGCAAGGTTATGGAAATGATTAACTATCACCTCAACTTTCATAGATAACGAAATTACTAAAATTTCGTTCGCATTTGCAAGGAGACGAACAGACTGCCAGAGTATTGCCCTATAATTATTATCAAAAACAGTGCATAATCAGCCTAGCCTATCTGACTGTAGATAGGAATTTCAGCTTTATTTTAACTCACAAAGGATTTACACAGAACGACAACAAAAACGCCAATTGATGTCATTAAAACTGCATCAAGAATTTCCAACGAAAGAACAAGAAACTTACAAATTACACTTAGTTAGGAAGTTTAAGATAGAAGAGAGTCGTAGCAATGCAATGGCTTAAAGTGTAGCTACCTACCTATAACTATCTATAGTAACTACATGTTTGTTAGCAGAAAAAAACGCCATAAATTGCTATGTATGTTGTGCCATGGGACATGATACAAGAGAAGCTGACACGAGAGAAAATACAATACAATCTATGGCATGAGTTGAATGAATAGTTCTCAAGGATATTATTAAAAGCTATTCTAAACTGAAGACGAATCATATTACGGTACATAATATCGACATTCGGGGAATAGCCTCTCTTCTACTTACTTTGCCTATACAAATGAAGTACAACAACGCAAAGGAATCACACCATCGCTCGCACCGGTATCACACTCCATGTACAATATGTTCCTCTATCTCCTTACAAACCCCACAACTGTATCTAGCTCCTATCTTTAAAACACAGAGTAGAAAATTCAGGTAGGAGCTAAGCACATTATACAATAATAAATAAGGACAGGTATACAGAGAGAAATGCTGCAGTGAGACAGGTGATGTGTGTACTGGCATTGAAACACGTAAAACAGGAGAACAACAAAACAGAAAGAATGGAATAATGAATCGCCGTATTCAACTCGGAGTAAAAGACCGACAAGAGCATTTATTAGGTGAAGGCAATTATTTTTACGGAGCAATCAATTTCTCGTGAAAAGAGAACAGAACCGAAACTCTGCATGGAGAATAGAATGGGAAAACAAGGAGCGTACGAAAAAGAAAAATACTAGAGGTAGTTATTAAAAGTTATTTGAACTCACAGCCGTTTTTCTTCAAAAGCCCTCTAATCTATAATAAGGTAAACTGATAGTGCTTCTATATACATGCTTCCATTTTTACAATAAGTAAATGAAACCATATCCCTGATCCATATCCATCTTTAACACAACTGCGTGATATTTTTCCTATTTCCACACTTTTCTACTAATATGCGCCGTATTTATTTGTAATGAACTACAATACAAATAGATAGCCTCTCCGTTTTATTATTTACAGCATGGCACGGCTGTATGCATGTGCATTTGTTTTAACTTGCACTGCAGCCGTGATAACCTAACCTACGAGATATTGACTTATTATTTAGGGTACCTATTTGCAATGTATGTATTGACAATCCACAATTCTAGAAAAATATTTACACAAATGTTATTATCAGTACAGACTCGTATTTATCATGTAGTTTTTCTATCTGCTAAAGAAAGTGATGGGAACGGTTGTTGTTGGATGTGATGAAGAAGAAGATGGACAAGAAGAGAGAGGAAAAGCAGAAACGGTGCCGGAAATTACTAGGGCAATATTAAAGTTGAAGTTAGAGGCACAATAACCGAACGACTAGTTGATCGCCTCCAAGTGCCATTTATGTAGTTTACGATCGCTTTTGCCTCTATAAAAATACGAGGACATTAGCAACTACGTAAGTACGTTGCACCTCTCCTCAGCTTTTTCTTTGTATGCAGTAAACAGTAAACTCTTAACTTCTACTCCAACAACTCCCTCAAAAAGCCGTCTTTACTTAGATTTGTCCTTTAGAAAAAGAGTCTGAATAACGTTTCGTTATACGAGTCCAGTCGAGATACTAATGTCTTGTCGTAACTGAATCCGAATCTCAAAGCCTTAAGTCAGATGAACATTACTTCCAGCACCACTACTACAAAACATCTAAAAGTCTCAACTAACCTCTCTCCTCCTTCTGCTCAACTACACAAATATAATACGCTCCTCTAAGGACATACAGATGTAAAAAGATAACGATGAGCACACACTAAAATACTAACTACTAATGGCTGTAATTCCGACAGCAATAAATACCGTCAATTGCGAACCGTCTATTTTAGAAAATAACCAATGCCAGTAAAATAAAAATTCTTTCTCAAAACTCTTACAAGATCTGACAGATCACAATTGCACATTATTCATCTAATAAATTATTCCAACACAAAATTCCACAACTATATTATTATTTTCCTTAAATGGGGCATTCATTGTGAAAGATTATGAGAATTTTAATTCTGCATTTGCAATAGAATATTTACATTTAGACACAACCACAGTATACACTAATAAATAGTAAACTAACATAAATCCTATTATGCGAACTTGAGTTGCAATGCACAGTTTGAAATAGGGAGAATATGTAGGATCTGTGTAAACCTAATTTGGAGTAAATATTCAGAACTACAATGTAAATCAGTGTGATAGAGGAAATATGTCTGGATTTGTGTAATTTCAGGAATTTGTTGGTAATTGGTATGCAAAGTAATGAGTCGAAAGCAGAGATTCCATTGTGATGCAGAAAATAGATATTTAAGTCTCACCTTTCACTGGAGCAACAGAGTTTGCGAGAAACCAAATGGCAGAGTATCAAATGACTCTGACATGTATCGGCGTTAGTAGCACAAAGCAAAAAAGAAACGAGTGTTTCTGTTTCTCCACTGAATGTTTTATGATTGTAAGGAACACATGGAGGATTATCTCTGGAACAATCCACAAGTAGTGATTAATTCGAACTAATGAGAAAATGCAGATTAAAAAAGTGGAGACCACACTTTTTCAGGTTCTCTGTTCTCATCAACAAGTAACTCAGATAATAATTAAACTAGCAATTCATGCACTGGCAGTTAAACAAAGGATAAATGATTTTATGTACGTCAAATCCGATTCAACTTTGTAGGTGCTGTGAGGTAGGTAGCTCTCGTTTTCAGCGTAATTCTTAACTCTCACAAATGAATGAGCCGCGGAGTTTCGCTTATATAATAATTAAACTTTATTACAGCAGACACAAGTTTTTTCCTCTTTCCTTTCACTACTATCACTTTATTAGATGCAATTAAAACATTGTGATGGCAGTCATTGCACAACATAAGCAGACCATAAACAGACACAAATGTCTGCCTCTATTTTACCGTAGAAGCACTCTGTTCTGTAATCAATTAATGAGGATTCGTAAAACGTAAAGTATTTAATCATCATTCCCCATTTACTGTGCATTTATTATTTTACATTGCACAGGGGAATTAATTATTTATTGCATCAAAAATGCTGAAACACTGTGAAAGAGAAGTGCTTCTCTAGTTCTCCCGTCGCTGAGCATGTACACAAATTTTTGCTTTCAATAAACTCAACAGATAATTTTAATTATAACTTAGGCGAAGATATAATAAATTAGGATAATTAATTCGAGCAAGGCAAAGTTAGGAATATCAGCTTTTGCACTGATGATTTTGATAACCAGTAGTATAATGGGTTCGGCAATATGAACAGTCATAAAACACCGTCACCGCATCATAACAAAGTTATTGCATTTGCCTCTGTCTCTGTGTGAGGTTACGAGAGAGATGAGATTGTATAGGTACACAACAATCCTATAAATGTATCCAGATAAGCAAGTAAATAATCCAAGCGGGCAGCTATTATCAGTAAAAGTAATTAATTCTCGTAGTAATCAAGTTGTAATAATAATAATGAACTGTAAATTTTAATGGTTCACGTTCACGTAATCAATTCAAGTTCAATATAAATGAAGATTATCAATTAGCTTCAAGTTCTACAACTCATTAGCTGCCAGTAAAACGATGCGTGATTGATATTATTGTCTCTGTGCATTTGTACAGAGCACTGCTATAACGAACGAAACAGACAAAACTCCTTACAATAATACTGTCACAAAAGTTGATTACACAATATTTCTGTTTATCCACTAAAATATTCTATTTTTAATGAACTGCAAAGGACACGATAAAACTGAAGAGCACTAATTATTATTCGTTTGAATTTTACATGCACACGGTACATATAGACACAGGAATCGCACAGTCACTCGCGATTAGTCTCTATATATTATGGGTCGAATCGCGAGAGATGAAAATCTCTTGAGAAGTTCAGAACACGTTGGACATGCCGGTGCAAAGGAAACGGGTGCTCGCGTCCAGAGAGTCAAAGTGGAACTAGTGAAGAGCAAAGGGCCATGCAGAATGGTCAGTAATTAAAAAGGAGGAATACAAAGAAAGTGTAGCTCATTGGTTGGTTCTTTTGAGTCAGGTAAGGAAGGTAGGCAGGTAATGCTGAGTTAAGTTAAGGTAGAGAGAGAAGATGATTAGCGGCGGGGGTGAGGTGAGGAGAGTCACAACTCACACAACATACACACACATACAAATCTATACACAAGTACTAGGCTAAGGGATGCTCTCCTATTCTATCATTCTCCTTCTTGCCTCGCATTTCGTTGTTTGAGACTTTCAGGCTCTCACAGATCACATTCTCATCCTCTCGCTTGCTCTATCTATCTGCATCACTCTACACGTACATTATACACAACACATGCACTCACTAAAGGATCAGCCTAGTCTACATAATACTAACACTCACATAACATACACAGCTCCGCATTACGAATACTACCAATAAAATAATAGAAATGCCTCACCTCATATTACAGCACATACACACTACATCACTTCTTCAGTAACCTCACCACAATTCACTCACTCACTCACCCACCTTATCTTTAATACACGGACACGAATAGCAGTGGACTCAGTGGAGTGCACAATATTACAATACTATGACCATTTACTCTTTACTACAATATATGCACTGACTGCATTCAAATGCATTGCACTTATATTACGCTGCAGTGCTTTCCTTTCGTTTCCCTCGAATACTATATACCTGCATGACCATTAAACTTAACTCATATCATATGTTCTGTTGTCACGAAAGTATTAAACGCTTCCATAATACTCTCGTGTCTACTAGTATGTCTATAGTCTGTTTGTACAGTTTTGTGAAGCACATTCACGTACCTATTTGTATGTGTAAGAGGAAAAGACTGTTGATATAATGCACTTTGCTCTCTATGTCATTCCTACTCAAACGGCCAAATAAATCCTTCCAATGCAAATAAATGCAATCTCAGCTCATCAACTCAAATCACAACATGCCCTTTTACATGTCATCTTGATAGATTACATGGAACGACTCCAAAGAGCGAAGGACTCCTAACAGGAATCACTCCTAAGGAGGGAATTACTCCAAAGACA
>JAAAYG020000003.1:538361-554160 GCA_009936455.2 Tomocerus minor
GTAAATGTTTAATTGTAAAATACAGAAGTGAATTTCAACTAGTTTCCTAAATCCTCGGATTATCTCTCCGTGTAGAAGAAATGTTGTTCTTGTCAAGGTACGTCTAGTGAAGTGCACATGACCCAAGAAAGTTAAGAATAATATGTTTAAGAGGGCAGAGAAGAAAAGCCGTACCAAACCCAAATTTTTGTATAAGAGCATAGGCTAACACAAGCGAAGTGAACAGAAGAGATTGAATTGAAGAACGACAAACCCTCCTATGCTAATCACAACACCTGGAATAATTAAACAGAAAAGGTTCACGTTCACACAAGCAAAGCAAAGCAACGAACCACCTTCTTCAAGGTTAATTCCTTTTACGACAGCATCCCTTTTTTACAGCCCTCATATTATTATCACAGTCATAGCACACCAAACGAAGCTACAGCAAAGTAAAGCAAAGTAAGCAAGTGGACGAGAAGGAGAGAGAGAGAGAGGAGCACAAGATTCAAGTACTCAAGTAGACAAGACAAGAGTAAGACAAGTACTAAGTAAGCAACAGCTATCTATCTGTACAAGAAAGAACATCATCATAATGTAATATACGTCTCTGCGTCTCCTCTCTTTCATGAATAGAATAAAATTGGACGGATTGAGCAGAGGGAAAAGGAGCTCACTCAGCTCAACTCCACTCGACGCGGGCTCAAGTATAAATGTCAAGTCAAACCATCTTCTTCCTTCATATAACTAACTGCTAACAATATACACATTATAATAATGTAAACGTAACAAGAGAGAAAGAGTCACTACACCCCAAAAACAAATTAGAATATTATGTGTAGTGTCCCTTGTATAAGTGTCCATTGCATAGGTCATTACATTATATAGTATATGTCAAATATAAAATATTTTATAATATAGTTCTATAGGTACCTAATGTCTTAACCCTCGTATATAGCCAATTGTGCAATATTAGTTAAGTGAGGTTGGTAGTAAGTTAGTAACTACTTGAGGTTTGCTATTATCCCTACATGAGCTGTAAAAATCAATGTAAATTATGAAGGTTTGTAAACTAATATTAGTTATTAGTCCCAGCTACAGAGATTTCTATATAAGAAAAGAGTGTATATAGTATATAGAGATAATAATATATAGGTGAGCAGATAGGTGAGCTTTTGTTCCCTCTCTTCTGCATTATTTTCATTTTTATTTGACATTTCACTCACACGAAGCGCAAGTTCTCCTCAAAGAAACAGTAAGTCAAAACGAGATGATTGACTGAATGGCTAAAAGGCGAAAAGGAGGCTTATAGCATGATAAATGTTCGTATAGAGATATAAGTAAGTAATATCTGACTAATGATAACTAAGGTAAGCACAATTAGGTACCTGTACTTAGCTGGGCATGATTCTCGCTGTAGTTAATAACAAGAGAGTCTGCTCTGCTCTGTGATATGAATAAAAGCGAGTGAGTTGAGTGACGGAGGTGAATAGCGAAATCCAAATAGTTACTCTTCTACTACTCTTCTGGCAGAAGAGATACAAGAGAACAGACAAATAATCGACCGGTCCGGCCGTCAACATAACATAAGCGTCATACACCCACTCCTTATCTAATCACAACCCTCCACGTACTTCATTTCATTTCAACTTCTGACTTATGCATAATTATCGAGAACAACTGGCTGGAAAGCCCACAGTGATCAATTCATAAAATTAATCATTAATTTTTGCACCTTGCCATGTCTTCCTTCAGCCCTACACAACAGAGTCTAAGTTGCCTGACAAGAGAGAGGAAACCACCTAATAAACAACTAGAGCCTGTCAGAAAACGAATTTTATACAACTGCTTTTACGTTCCTCACTAAAACAACTTAACATAAATGCAAAGTAGGGTTTTATGTACAAAGACATGGCCAACCAAATACAAATTCAACAACTCTCGTTTTTTACAATCACACTAACAACAGAGATACATGTTTTGTCTTTCTATTACTTTTCAAGATCATGTTTTCTGCCCTCTTATTAGTATTTAACAAGTGCAAAAAAGTTTTACACTCGAAATTTTCTCTCTTTTCCCTCCCTCTATCACTCCACAAAAACTTTTCACAGACACTTTTCCAGAAAATCTACCTTATCTGTTAGCCACAAAGGCTCATCTTCATTTTCCAAAAGGAAAAACATTGAGCTCATCGTCAGAGAGAAGAGAAACAGAGGATTAACAACCGTTCTGTATAGTTTTCTATTTGGTCCTACAGATCTCGCGCACATCAGTCTCGACTCTCTTCTACCAGTTTCAGATTTAGCTCATCGTAGAGTTATTAGTACCTTAGCTCCACATACGTTAGTCAGACACACTTACACCAAAGATACACTATCTGCAAAGAAGAGCGGGTGCACGAGATCCCAACACTAACACACACAGCACAACGGGAACGGAACACCAACTATTATTCGATCTCGTTGTTTAAGACTCACTGAGCAAGTCTTAACTTGCTCTGATTTACTAGCAGAAGAGCGAAGAACACATGCATTGTTGTTGTGAAGAGCATCTTCTATATCACTTTTTTTACCATTCACGGATGCTCCTCACTATTAAAGGAATGTGCCTGGCTTTTCTGATGATACTATAAGGGAAAGATTTTACTATGTTCACAATGTTGTTTGGTTATCTTCTGGTTTTCTCTGTGTGTGGGGCGAAGTGTTCCTAGTGTTTATGTGTAAAGCCGTCTTTCGTTGAGTTGGTTAAGCTTCTACTAATAACATTTTCTCGAGAACTGCATCTTACTCACACTTTTTTGACAAACTGAAAACCAGTCTTTCATCTTCGTCTCGCCTTCTTCGACTTGACTCACTCATTTAGAATTTCCTGCTCACAGAGTGAGCTCTAGCTCAAACCCACCAATTATCTGTAATTTAATTAGCCACATTAAAAATTGATGGTTTTCTTCTTTTGTAGAGAAGTGCGGCAAGTTTCAAATTAATCTCTCTATGATTTATTTAATGCCACCACCACCATCATATCATACCTTAATCAGTTATTCGTAGGAAGAAAACTGCTTTTATAACTCGAGAACGCAACCCGGATAGAGTGAAAACCGGAATCTAATATCTTTTCAGCTTTAACAAATATTTAGATCCTATAGGAAAATAAACCGAGAATCAATATTCAGAATTGAGATTGAGAAAAGCTACGTTTGCTAAAGTAAACTGATTCTCATTCAGATTCGTTACTCTTCTTCTAGTCGAGTTATCAGAGTCACGGAAGTGTCTTTGTCGACGTCTTCGTCTTACCCTGGTCGGAAATATTATTGAGGCTCGATCTACATTACATTCTTCTGGTCTATAGGTATGGAACTTATTGTTGGCTCTTGTGGGGATGGATATTTTCTATACCTACCTAAAATATAGTCTAGTTATGGAGAAGAAAAGATAGTGAGTGAGCCGACCGACTCAAGAATCGGTTTCCGGCACAATGGTTTCGGAAATTGAGTACTGCCTTGTACACACATTGCTTGTTGGTCGGGTTCGTGTGGCAAACAGCAAACACATGCATAGCATCAAGCACGTATAATACATACTTACCACAAGCACATACATAACTCCTCTCAAGATATCCCATGGTAAATACAGCGGAGCATAACTAGTTATTCCGTATGCATAAATGTCTAGGCTATGTATATGACGAAAAACTGAGTTGGTATTAATAGGAGAAGAGACAGTGGAGGACAGATATAGAAATTCAAGTGAAGAAGAGCAAGAAGGAAACGACGCACTCTGATCACATCTCACTCACATCACATCACATCGAATTCATTCCCCGCCTGGTTTCGTTATTGGAATTGCTTTCGTCCCTTCTTCTCCTTAACCTTCTTCACAGATATTCTCCTTTCGCTCTCAACTTATTTTCCTAGGTGTACTCACTATGTTATGTATGTGTTTGGTTCGATGTATTTCGTTGGAGAGCACAGAGACGTATAGAGCCAGTCGTGCTTCACTTTATTTTCTTCCATACTTAAATGCACGTCTCATTTTCAACTTGGGCCACAAGTACATCCACACACTACAAATATTACAACACAAGTCTAGCCAAGTAGTTAGTCGCTATTTGATCTTTCTATCTCTTCCCTAGACTCCCTATCTAGACTCTGCATACTTTCATCTGCTCAACACTGAGAAAACCTCATATATCATAGAAATCTTATACCTATGACTAATAAATCCATATAGTACACATATGTACACACACACACACACAACACTACTACAGTTAAATACTAAGCAGTTCACAGTTGCTCTTAACCATATCTTCCTTCTTCTTGTAGGCTAAAAGAGGAAAAGAGCCAAAGTCAGCCTTTCGTTTCAACATCCGTAGCTCTTGTAGAAAATAAAGAATATTCAAATTGCATGCTACTCGCACTTGACATATGTGCTGCTCCTGACAGCCCGACCATCTCTTCAGAAAACGTGTTCATAGCAGTATGGAATAATAGATTGAACGAAGCACAGGAATATATATAGTCTACGAGAGTGTAATACTAATATATTCTCTTTATATATTTATATAGGTACTGTTATTATATGTACATATCTTTTATATACATAGGAGTATGTCATGATACGATAGCATTATAGGGAAATCAAGAATTCCTTTCAAGATAGACACTAACAATAATAAATTGATTAATTTAAGCTGTAAAAATAAATTGACTTAACAATTGAAAAATTCGTTCCACTATAATACAAACTTAATTATTATTCTCGTTGAACGAATCCAAGGCAAGGGTAAAAGAGTGAAGAGACAGACGTATGTAGGCAGGCAAAGATTAAGAGACGCAGCACAGCGAGTAATTCCTTTGCAAAATAATTAATTAACAATTATTTCTGTATACAAATGGTAATTAGTTTTCCATTTTATGGACCAACGTAACTTGTAATTAGCGTAAACACTTATTGTGTAGTATTAGATGGAAATATTCTAATATAATGGCAATGAATCATAGTTTGTAAATTAATATTGCAGGTTTTGAAGGAGACTGTGAATTCAATTTCACGTAATGTAATGTGTGTAGTTATTACTTGTGTTTAGTAGTCACAAAATTCAAAAGGATGAGAGGCCATGGAGTGTAGGGGCCTGAGGAGGAAGAGAAGTAAGTTTGGATGGGGGATTCAGAAGATCATGGCATGTAGGCCATTAAAACAAAACAGAGCGAAGGAGTCGAGTGCAGAGCACGACGGGCAGAAGAGGATGGCGATGGCTAAAATAAAATGAAGTGGACGAGCGTAAGGGCAACTAATGCAAACAAAACAAGTCAATTACACAGGAGGATAGAGCACATATGGAGAGGTCGTGATCAAGACTATAAGAAATCACATTATACACACGTCTTTCTTCACGGGTAATCGAGAAGTTACTAAACTGGCTCCAGACAGCTAAGAGTCTTTTTTTCATTAATTACATAGGTGTGGGGTTATCAGGAAATTAAACTTGAGGTCTGATAATTGCAGATCCATTCCGTGCATTATTATTACTTTGTTGTTCGTTTGCTTACTTTATGTATGTACAAGAGTGGACGTCAGATCCACAACACAATCATACAAGCAGGCGATGTGATGGCCATCCATAGTGTACCTATCTATACACAACACACTCTCAGATACTAGAAATTACAAATGAATGCTCTTAGGCCAGAACAGTGTCAATGCACTATAAAATAATAAGCCAATATCTCTCTTCACTCCTCACTCTCTAGCAGCAGTCACTATTATTTCTTATCAATGAGAAAAAGATAACATCCCTTTTGATTCGATCCTGTCCACCAATTTCATCTCATTATTCAACTATTTTTTAGCTTGTGCCTATATCTAACTATTTGCATTATGATTTCACTGCCTGTGCTTAAGGTGAGTTTACTCCAAAGATCAGACTCCATGGCATGAGCACTGATTTACATACACAAAACGAGTCTCGATTAAACTATGGAGCTCCACTATAGCATCTCCTCCTCTCAGTTACATTGCATCTTTGTCGTGAGTAGTCATTTCAAGATTTATCCCATTTAGTGCTATTTGCCATATCATTATTACTATAGAGCATATAGCATATATAGCCGCATTTCTAGAGATATTATAGCAATGGTCGTTATGTACGTCTCTTTGAAATCGAATCAAATCAAATGAGCTGAAAGCATCTCCAATTCCTTTCTACTCAATTCTAGCGTATCTTATTCGATACTTTACTTTTCTTACGTATCATGTGATTAAATAAACTAACCTGAAAGGAAAACGATACGTTATGGTAAACTGAGCTCATGTGATCTAACTCAACTAATCGTAAACCAAACCAACCAACTCATTTCGCCTTACGTACATATAAATGAATCTTATGCCATGCACCATTATTATTAGTTAGTGTATTTACCATTCAATCGCTAGATTAGCTCTTGGATCATCACCCCTAATATATCAAGAGAAATTTCTGTTAAATATCCGCATGTTCAAACCTTAATAACAATCTATAGATAAACGGCAGGTATGTACTGCCTACGCATCTATAAAGATAGTCCCATTTTCATCAGGAATTTATTCTGTATAAATGCAGTCCATCACAATTTTCATTATCATTCCATTGCATTCTTCTAAATACTAACTGGACTTATTATTGTTAGCTTTTTTACAGATAATAAATAGTTTTTGCCTGTATGGCCGTTGCGTAACGTTCAAGATTCAAGCCAGAACGAGGCCAATTCACATAATATAGATGTTTCAAGCTCCTTTTTCTGTCTCTCTTTGACTTGACTGGATTATTCTTTTGCCTTGGCTATTTAATCTGCTCACAGTGCACAAAATAGTTGTTGTTGAGTTCATTTTATCTGTCCGTATATTAGAAATGTTTTATGGCTAAGATAATTATTATTATAGAGCAATGATAGAGTCACGTCGTCCACTAATTACTACTGCACGCAAATTACTCCTTAGAGAGCATTAATCATGCACAAGTTCATGCAAATATTGCAAGTGGTTGTTTTTGGGCCATTAAGGAGTCCAGTCGAGATTACCAGCTTAACAGGCAAGAAATCAAAAACGTCACGATTTCTCAACCTATGATTACTACTTAACTTACTATTGCTTCATATTACAAAGATATGAAAAGTGCTTCCACATCTAAAGCTACATAAAATAACTTGACAACAACAAAGCAAAGATCCCTTTCCTTTGTTCTTCATCTTATAACCCTAAAAACCACACATCTATACTAGCTACTTAAACACATCGATATATTATTATTATTATATATATATATATTTATATATATATATACAAATCCCACACTAATTTTTATACATGGCAATCTATTGCATCTAGCCACTCTAATATATTATGACACATTACATTAGTACAGCATAGACACGTATTATAAAAAAGGAGCCAAGGAAATTCATGAAAGAGTGTCATAGAACCAATGCACTTAGCATTATAAGATATAACTAGAGATTATCAAGGGTTACATAAGAGATGTTTATTCCTTATATCGCCCACTTATTATTGCTAACACACAATAGAGTATGAAAGAGAGTATCTTATAATTTATATATGCTATATAAAGAGTTTTAGACTTTATATGCTATAAAGAATTTTAGCTAGCTAGAAGTGCATTTGTTGAGTGCAGAAGATTCTACTATTGTAATAGAATGCGAAGGACACTAAAGAAAATAGCGGTGGACTTGCTCCTTCTTCTAAATAGTGCAGTGTAGTGGCCAAAAAGGGAAAGAGGGAAATAAACGTGTCTGTGACTTGCTTTTCTCATATTTTATTTGTTTGTCCAATATGATGTTTGCATGGCTCCCTTTGCCGTTGCTCTTCTGGCCTCGAGGAATCTAATATACTACAGATGTACTTATAGTGCATGCGAGTAGCTACAAGCTCTGTATTGTGCCATAGCCAAGAAAGAAGAAGACAATGTAACGTCCACTTCCCTCAACTCAGTCAACTCAACTCAAATCAACACTAATGCTGAACCGGAGCCAAAGAAGTCAAAGAAAAGAGGAAGCTGAATCTGAAGTTGAGCTGAAAAGATTCTCCCTGTTTAGTTATCTAAATAGATCCATCTAGAGCATCTGTACATAAATACGTGTATACAGATACATCAATAGACGGAATTGGGGATGGGTTTTGTGTAGTGTTGTTCCGATATTTATCTGTTAAGAGTATAGCACAGAGATATGCTCTAGTTGTGCTCTGGTCCTCTCGCTTTGGTCTTCGTTGATTAAATTTAACTACTGTAGAGACGAAGTCGAAGACTAATCACACTCGAGAGATACACCAGACTAACGCCACAATAATGTACAATTACGGTCTCTCTTTATAATCAAGACTTGCTTCCCACAAAAAACTCTGATTTCCACTTAGAATCCGCCTGCTCTCCTCCATGGACCTGGCACACACAGCCAGGGCCACGATTCTCTATACAATTCATAGAATATTGCATTAGATTAGGAGACGAGACTAATAGCTGGAAAAGTTTACCAAGAACGTTTACGCTCTCGCTCCTTGCTGCTGAATCAGATTTAACCGTCTGGGCATATTCCAAAGAACATGTATCATTCTCCTTTACGCACATCGACATATACATATAAATTATCTTACACTCTCCCTTACTCACTTCTTTTATTTTGCTGATTTTATTTTATTGGAGCAGTTTAGCGCATTTTACGTAGCAAACGTGCATTAGTCCGACCTATACGCATTAGATTTCAATTCCGGGACTCACAGTAACGTATGCCCTTTAGTTTTATCTTCAGTCTTTTACTCCATATAGCTTAACATAGCTTCTCCTCTCCTATACTTCCTCCATGTAGTTCCGAGATAAGTTAAACACATAACAACCCAACTAGTCAAAGTCAGTGATAAACAAAATAAATATTTCACGCCGTTCACTCCACTCCACATACTTACTCCGCTCCACTCTAATCATAATCCCTAATGAGTTTCGATGTGGACAAATTAAGCAAACAAACCTATAATCACCATCACTTAGACACACACTCAACCCAACTAAACACAAATACATGCGACTCAAATGAGACAAACGTAATCCTTCTCGATGCAACTCCAATGACGTTCTAATCAAAATCAACCGTAGAAGACCATTGCATTTCACATTAAAAATTCATTCCACTAATCAGAAATACTAGGCTGTCAAGTCAATGTACTCTCACTGAACGACAGTTTATATGTACGAACGAAGGTCCTCCCGATTATGTCATACAAACAAACAAAAACAGTATATGGTTCATTTGATGACTCAAATTTTTACGTCCTAACATTTGATGAGCTGTCAAAGAGCCACGAAGCAGTAATTACCGAAAGGTACCGAGTCACATTAAAATTTTTTGATTATCCTGTAAATAATTACCCATGTATTGCGTACGATCGTTATACATCAACTTATATCTAATTAACATAGGGTGATAGGAATTTAGAGTAGTTCAATATTTTTCCTGTTGTCGTAAATGAAATTGGTCTAATAACAAAGAAAACAAAAAATGTGAATATTCTATTACATCAATTGCAATCCCACCCAAATTGGAACACCCAATACTTGCCACTTGCAATTGAAGGTCACTATTTCGCACATAATGTGGTTTAATGCAATTTCTGTCCGTAGAAAAATCGTATTTAACTCCGTATACGTATGTGAAGTAAAAACGATTAACTCATCAAGACATTTAAAATCCATGAGGTATTTTTGATGTAGGTAGTTAGAGTTTAGATGTACCAACTGGATAAATTAGAGTGTAGTTAGATACAGAGGCATAGGGCATTAAGAAAGGAGACTTGATTCATCTATTATGTATGTAATGACCAAAGACTAAGAAAAATGTTCCATCCTTCTTTAAGCACGTGCAACACGAAAAAACTGTTTGCTTTCAGGAGGAGAAAGAAAGTAATTTAAGATGATTATTTCCATTCTGGTCCTGTCCCCTACCTTTATGTTAGTGTGAGATCTGATGATGGCTCCTATTATCTACGTCTGTATGCACCACAAGGCAGACATTGTGTCTTATTACTAAATCTATTTACTCCTGCTACTTATAATATGCGTGCTTAGGCTCTGATGTGTTGAGAGAGGTAAAATTGCTGAGAATAAAACGTTAGAACAGCACCTGACGGGGTTCAGCTGAACAAATGACTTAAAAAAATGATTATGGAATAAGTAGCTACCTAAACTACTACATCCTTCGTTGACTACTGTATTCTAGATTCTGGGGAGGCTAAGGAAACCTTAAAATACTTGATTCTCTTTACATAGATTATTACAACAGTATGTTCAAGCGTATAAAACACGTAAGTCAGTAGCAATCGGCAAAACCATTTTTATTTAACTAAAGAATATTCTCTCTATTACGTCACTACTACTACTATATTTACAGAGGCATTTGCAATAATATTCTTATGAGATAAAAAGCAGGTATCGTACAGACAGTAATTTAGTATAAGAGATGTAAAACACAAAATATAATGCACTGGTAGGTACCTAAGTCATTTATGTATGTTAGTAAAGGGAATTGAGAAATATATCTGTGTCTTTGAAAGAGCAATGAATTTCTTTAGGAATGAGAAGTTAGGCATAAGTTTGTATGCTAACTTTGTAAGGCACATTAGTTATCTGGGTACACAAAGCAAAAAGGTAAACTAACAGAAAGAAGTAAAATAAGCATTAATGATGGTAATACCAACACGATCACACTGGAGATGGAGAATTACCAGGGCCTGTTATTAAGACGAGAACCACAAAAGTCTGACATTCGTTGATTATTTCATGCATCGCAAACCATCGCATCTCATCCCACGAACTACGAAAAGATAATATAGCCAAGCAACCTCATCAGATCAGTAAATACTAACGATAAGTACTAATAGTAATAGGAGAAGAAGTCGAAAGCGTCTTCTGTCCCGATCCTGACGAGACAAAGATGAATCAGTAAAGTACATTAAAGACTTTACATCTCCTTCCCTCAGTCTCCTACCTAATCATATTTATACTTTTGCAGCTACAATGTACTCACATATTGAAATCATCATCATCAATTCAATCTGCTGTCTGTGTCTGCTCTGTGCACATAACGACTACTATATCCTCTGCCTGCATCATACACAATAAATAAGCTATGCAGTAATAATAATGCACTGTAATGTACACAAAATAATATCGGCATGAACGAGTGCGTGTAATGGTTAGAAAATTGCTTGTCACGTACTACCTGCCCACATTATTCGGTTTTCTTGAAACAGAAATTATGAGGGAAAATTATTTATCCGTCCTCTTCTTCCTTTCGTTAGCATTTTTCGATGAATCTATTTACTTCTACTCCCTACTCATCTCATCAAATCAAAAAGCAAGGACAAGAGCAAAACCAAACGAATTTCTACACTAAATCATCATGTACGTACCTACCTAAACACTCAAATCCTCAAGATGAGAAATGTATAATCCAACACAGTTATTACCAAAGTTCTCATCATTAAATAAAAATACAACAGACTGACTTTCAATTCTGTGTGTTCAGTCAAAAAAATCTTGCTTTCATCCCTAGTGAATGACACTTGCTATTTGTCCTTTTTTTCCCATTTTATAAAATTAGGAATTTATATAATTGTGCTCCGATCTGTAGCTTTAATAATAATTGAATTAATAACATTAACACAGATACCACCGTGCGTGTACTTTCTTCACTTTATTTGTCGGCCCGAAAATACACAAGTTTAGTTTGAAGAACTTTTTAAATAATGCGTCACTTATTGATTAAAACTTTAGTAGTTGATGATCACAATAGCACTATATTAAGACATGCATGTACATAATAGACGAAGGGTGATAGGAGATCTTTTTGTCCTCCTGACTGGACTCAATATAACATAGAAGTAGGGATGAAAACGGGTAGATAGTGTGTCGATACCTGCGATACAATGTCATTCCATGCTAAGTGATTGTAGGTAGTTGATCGCATCTCTGTAAAAGTGAAGGAGAGAGACAGACAAAGGATTTAGCTCGAAATCAGTCCATTATTACAGATTTTTGCTCCCGACTGATCATTATGGATCCCCATCTTTTTTGCCATCAACTTTAATGATGGGCGAAAGAAAATCTCTCGTGCTATTTTTTCTCTGCATTTTTCTCTCACTACTTATACACTTTCGTTGTGATTGCGATGCGTTGGTATAATCACGATGAAAGATTGGAAGTCTCACAGCTTATATAGCTATAGTATAACATGTAGCGAAAGACTTATAGAGCTGGATTGGACTATTGAAAGTTAAAGTGAGGTAAGGAAAGCTATGCCACAATAATAGTTAGAACATTCATACAAGATTACGTATACGTATATGGTCACTGTATTATAGCTATATAGTCATGTTATATAAAAGTATCTAACAATAAAAATACTTTAATATCCCGTCTAATCGACTCTGTCTGTTAAGATGACTTCTTGTTCTTATCTGTACATATTATCCTGCCTTAACATTTACAGGAAAAAGAATGGAAGTAAGAGCAGAATAAGGGCAGATATCGGATTCCCATCGTGAGCCAAGCCATCACCAAGCCTTAAATACCATATCAGGATCAAATTCCACAATTTTCATGCCATCTGATGCGGGATTCCAAATGAAGACGGGGAAAAGTAATAGATCATCACTCTGATGGCACTCATCAAACAAACATATTGATTTTCGCTAGAGTTACACATTCGAGAGAGAGGGAAACCAATAATATTTTCTCTGTATTAACCTTTGGTTTAAGAAGTCATCCAACACTACTGGATAGTATTATTATAGCTTTGTTTTTCTCGCTTGGCTTCTCCTGACATGACACCTCTTTGCTCTGAGCGACTCCAACTCACTAAACCATCCTCACAGGAATAATAACAGTTCCAGCCATTCTATAATACTTTTTCATATATCAATCCTCTATATAATATCGATGATGCATTGATAGATGAATATGAGAAATACTTGTGTTACCTTACCTATATACAAATGTAGAGCTTGGATGAAAATAATATGGTCAGATTAGTAAATCTGTAGATATGATTATTGGCTGAGTGGGAAAGTTGTATAAATCCTATTGTTAGTTTCCCACTTGTTTTCCTAGAGAGATAATCCATATTATCAAATAACTGAAGGCAAGCCAAGACTTCATAACATAATTTAACATAAGCCTTGTCAGCCAGACAAAAATAACCCATGAACTTTGAACTTTCGGAGCGTTAATTTTTTACTACTTAATTACCAAAGCTAATTTCATCTCCTCTTTATACATTACATTTCTATTGGAGAACTAGAGAGGATTGTTTACTCAGATTTTACCAGAGGGAATTAGGTACCTATAGAGTACAAAGTCAAAATACAAGTCATTAGTATTTGTGTAGGTTGTTATTTTTTACAGTATCCCTATTATCTTAGAGTGAGTTAGTATTTAGAGTGAAGAAACAAGATTTTCCTTTTGTTAAATATTCAATTGGGATTGGATTGCCTTTAAATTGGTTAGCCAGATCTGAGAGAAGAGAGCATTTAGTATGTGCATTGTTGGATGCGACGATAAAAGAGCGCAGAGTATTATTATATCCAAGAAAAAGATAGTTCACATCACATCCCTCTTCGATTTCTTCTTGTTGTTGCTGGATTCTCACAGCAGCGGAGATAGTTGTCGACGAACCAATTTACAATAGGGAGACTCTAGGAACTCTTCTGTTCAGCTATGAGCTTATTTTCGTTTGTAAGCAAAAATCCGAGCTTTTCTACAGACTGGCTTGGCAATTCCCAACGACGCAGGGGGCAAGGCCATAAAGGGATAGCAATTAAAGAAACCGGTCAACTGTGCGTTTCTCGTATTTTACGCGCACCTCATCATCATTTACTCGTAGACACCTCTAATGAATTCTAAATATGCGCACTGTATAAATTTTAACTTGGCCCTTTTTATAGCAGAAAGAGGACTGCCTGCCGTTCCCTGCCTTCTTGCCCTCCGTCTCAACATGTGCCGAGAAAGAAACTTAACAACCTCCTCTCCTAATGACATCAACTTATTTTCTAAACAAACATAAATATTCCACTAGGAATACGTGCATCCGTCCTCTTCCTCACATTCCCCTTCACTAAGCTCCTTCCCTTTAAAAACAAAATAATTAAGTTTTATTTCACTTGTCAGAATCACTTTTCCTTCAGTTTTTGCAAAACCATCACATTGCATTATGGCTTATTCCTTTGGCTTGTTAGCAACTTTATACATACGAAAAATCCAACTTTATGTATCTCCTGTTCCTTAATTATTACACATAGCCTAGCCTTTATTTCTCTCTATAGCTTCTCAATACATTCTATAGTAATCCACATAATATTAGATGATAATATGGTTGTGGGATATAAATAATTTGATTTATTTACTGTCTGGAGAGAAAAAATTCGAAAAATGCCAAAGGAATTTCTGAGGAATATGTTTGAGGATATTGTGAGAGGATTGGGAATAAAGTTGACTCCCTCTGTCAGCAGGGGTAACAACAACTGGGCTCCTCATCAAAGAAAATTCGAAGCTGTCTTCTCATAAAGTGTTTGAGTTTGATTAGTGATTAGCATATTCATATGTATCATCTAAACATAGATACCCTTTGAGCTCAGGCTCTGACGTGTTTAAATAGAAGATCTACACTGTGCAGCAGGTGAAATACTAATATGTACATGAAGATTATACGATTACACACTTGAGTAATATGTGTAATGCAATAAATAAATTATTCCCTAGATATTCATAGCTAAACAGATAAAATACGTTGAGTTTGACAATGACTTAGAATGTTGGACAGGTATAATAGTCTAACTATTTAGGCCTACTATTTAACTTGAATACATAATGCACAATATATTAATACTTATTTGTACACATATTTTTGTTATTGGATTAGTTACAAAGGATGATCATATAGGAATAGGGGCTAAAAAGGGTTAAATAATATTCCTAGGCCTAGCTGGGGATGAATACAGAGCGAAATCATTAATAGGGAGAGGAATTAAAGGAACGGAGGAAGGTGATAAAGTATTTGAGGGGAATATCAACGTCAGCAGTGTGGAATGAGAGTTGCATAAATTATCATTCCTCTGCCCAAGTTGTGTGGCATTATGTGACAGCAGGTGAAGGGCTACGCAAAAAACACTCGTTCAGGTGTTCTAAAGAGGCCTTAACCAATTCGGTCAAGTGTCAGCCAAAAACTCCAGGGGGCTCAACATAAGATCCGAGTGAGAAACACTCATTAAACTATACCACGACTTATGCCCACTATCTTATCGCCACTCTCCCTCCTCGTCTTCTGCCTTATTAACTGAATACAGATCTATAGCACTTCTTTCTGATCATTATCCAACTCCCTGTGAATCTCACTACACGATTACATCACTGCACTTCACTCGAAACCTCCGTTTCACTCAATACCTTATTAAATCCAGCCCAAATCTTTTCTCACTGAAAAACTCATAGAACCCATTACCATAAATACTTGCCTGACATCTCGAAATTGCCAATTTACTTACTTTCAAACTAATTTCAGATAAATTAGCAAATTATCAACTGGTTATCCATACTGTGCTTTTTTCAACTAAATATCCTTTCCATATTTGCCTCAATAGCTATTGATTAACATAAATGCTGGCATGAAAAACATCCTATTCGTGTACATCTTAAAACACGAAAAAGAAATACAAAACATGCAAACAATAAATGTTTTTAAATGAAATTAGAATCTTAGAATATAATTTCACTTGGTCAACAC
>JAAAYG020000003.1:556076-570539 GCA_009936455.2 Tomocerus minor
AGCTACACCTCTTTTTACAACTTATCGATCTCTTAGCCATTCAAGTACTACTATCTTTATAACTAGACTCCTCTAATAGTTAATAGAAGGAGAATCCAATCATGTACAGGTACTTTTATCTCCCTCACGATATAAGAATCTATTCATTTCACCCTTATGCTTAAATATAATAACTAATGCCATTACATTTAATATATTATAATACATCCTCACATTAGCCATGCAATAAATAAATATATAATATAGAATTCTGACGAGTTGCGTAGCGGAGATATGTATTTGACTCTCTATACTACCCACCTACTTATCAATTCTCAATCTAATGCATAATAGAACGTGTATTATCAAAACGAGTACCTATCAAACCATCGACAGTAATTCATCCAACTTTTCATTGAACCAACCAATTTTCCTAGCCACTTTCCTTTTGATCTCTCGGCAACAGTCATAGTAAAGGGGAAAAAAGTCAGAATTATACTTTTTAAATGAAAATACAATAGCTCATGAGTGAAACTTCATAATCAGAACAATAATTCTCCCTTTCGGTAATCTAATTTCGGCATAAATCACCAAAGGCTGACAAATCTAAATTACCACACCAGATAAAAATGCATGGCTAATATTTCGTAATAAAAAGTAAACTTTCCGTAGGATCCAGGTACATTCTACCTGTACACGATCCTCCTTAATAATAATTTCTGTAAAGCCAGCAATATTCAAGAAGATACAAATTAGCTTTAGATTTTATTACGAAAGATTAAATGAAAAGCGGCATAGGTCTCTCTGGTTCCTTTTCCACGAAGTGATATGTCAGTTAAGACTGCACGACGCTTCTTTCAGATTCCCGTTGCCTGTATTCATTTTCTTCCTTCCCATGCTACATGTGCATGGAATAAGTAAGTTAACCATTAGCAAGTGAGAATTAGTTTGTTAGCCACTCAAAACTGAGATGATGATGGAAAGGAAGAGTATTGTGCCCTGAATCTAGAATAATTATTATGCATTAGCTTAGGCTGGGATTTGCCATTAGTTTTAAAAATACGATCCACGACTCGGAACAAGGTGTTGAAATACAAGACACGATAGAGTTAAAAGCGATCTCTGCCTAGCTAACTAAGCCCTCCTCTCATAAGTCAGATACATAGCAAGTTATTAATATGTATTTACTCTGTGTACATAGAGATAGAATGACCTAGGCTAGGCCCGACTAACTATAGTAGATGTATTCATGTGTTATAATGTACGTACATGTATGTGCTACACAATTGAGTTTATGGTTGTGAAGAGGATTTGAAGCCTAGCAGGTGTGTAAAAGCTCATCTGATGATGATGATGATGAGGAAGGAGTGCGCGTCTAGTTTATCTCAACTCTGATGTGTGGAGAGAACGTCTGTTAGGCGTGTTTCATCTGCTTATTATCTCGTCAGAGCCTTTCTCAGTGCCGAGAACGTTAATCACATTTATGAAACACATGGAGTGTGTAATTAGCACTTGCAAGGTTTGATTCTCGTGTGTAAGGCACACCTCTAAATTCCCTTATCGAATAATTAGACGAACCTTAGGATTACACTCTTTTCTTTCATCTCATTCTAGAGAGGAAAGGAAGTCAAGTCAAACTCACTCACTCATTTTCATTACACACACACAGCCAAACGGCAATGTATAGAGAGACACAGTCTCCAGCTGCATATGGTTCATGACAGCACAGAAATATTAATCTACCATGCAACTACCAACTAGATACAATGTACATACGTGGCATTACTTATTAACCACATATGCCTAACTTAACTACTAATGCGCTAATATGTACACCATTTAATACTCTCTGTTTTTATCCTCCGGTTATTAAGACTCAACAATCATACTGTGCCTGCCTACCCTTCCCTACCTATCTATCTAGTCTGAAATGAGAAAAGAATGCCCCACTCTCCTATGTGTAAGTGTAGACACATCTCGTTAGTAAAGAATATCGTATTTATATAGTGGCCAAGTATAATAACTCAGTAAACCTGAAAGTGTATACTCGTACTCGGTTTCACACGAAGAAGGGAATATAATCGTGAAAATAGGGAGCAGACACATTGAATTATGTATAGTTTACACACATATAGGTTGTTGTATGACTAAGAAATGCAAATTAAACAGGAGAGATAGAGAATTTAACTGAATATTGTACAGATATTCGTTCGTAGAGAGAGAATCGTCCGGGCCTGTCACATCGGTTAACAAACATGGCATACTATTTATACATTAGAGTTTTTATTGCACACCAGCTATACAGAACCTCTACTTAGCACAGCTATAATCTACAGCACAGTATCATGTGAATTACTAAAAAGTAATAGTTTGCTCACTGTGCTATGCTGCTGCAGTGTACGATATGAGTTGAGGCTTACTACCAAACTAAGCATACAACATATGGTCGTTGCATAATAGAAAAGAGTGATGATGTGATATGTAGGCTGAGCTATAGCTATTATACACTTATACTTATAATTGTGCACTACCCACAAGAGTTTTTTTCAATTTCTATGTAGTTAGTTAGCTGTTAAGCAGCATCGAGCTTGTCTCATTAACCTGCTCTATTTCACATGAATTTATCCTGAGGGTGAATTTTATATGGGCTCACCTGTCAATTTCAGATCAATTTAGCTTTTGTCCGCGACAGCTAGAATCTACGCTTAGAATTCTCGTTTGATTTCGTATAACTCAGTTTGACATGGTATGGGTTGGTGACGAGAAAACAAGTCAAATCACCGAGCGAGCAGAAAAAAATTCCTGATTTTATAGCGCTACGTTTACATGTAGCTTTCATTAGATAAAAATAATAATAGGAGAGAAATAATAGCTTTGGTGTTGATTTGATGGGAAGGTAAAAGGAGACTCACTCGTCGTAGTGCTAGTTATTATACTTAGTCTTGGACTTGGCTTGCACTAGTGCAGAGTCAGAAAAGCTCTAGTCAACTCAAAGTCAACTGATAGTGAGTCACTGATTGTATTACTTAAGTTATAAGTGTTAATGCAGCTTTGTCATCATGTCTGCAGAGAAAAATTATAAGAAAATGTTTGCCTCCTTCCAGTTTGATTACTCTTGTAAGTGTAACACTATTACGAGTTATGCACTAAAACCATCCACGACAACTAATACTACAACTTCTTCCATGCTTTCTCGTATGAAAAAGTAAATTTTTCTCTGATGCTCATCATGATACGCTATTAACAGCTCTCAGTTACACATTTATATGAAATCAGGCTCCTTGCACGTTTATAATCAGTCTCTTACAATGTATCACGTATCTCTTTCTCTCTATATATATAACTGTGTGTTGTATATACCTATTAGACATTAGGTAAGAGAGTTGGTACTCTGTTTGAGTACACAACTGGCAGACGGTCAAGGATATACCTTATTTAGCAGCAGAGATTTCTTGTTTTAAGCATAACCTTATTATATGTAGAAACATTTACGGAGATTGAAACAAAGTCAGTGGAAGTGGGTAGGTACTGGGAAGTTCTGTCCATGTGTATATAAGGATTATAAGTAGAAGGATGAAAGCAAGTGACAGAAAAGGAGCCATACGCTATGCCTATTCAACTCCATAAGTTCACTTTTCCTCGTAGTGGAGAAAATACATAGAGCTTGAGCCTGGGCTTTGTAAGTGATGCTCAAGTTGTAGTTTTTATATTGTAACAGTTCTGTTTTGTGATGAGAATGAGAGTCTAAGTAGTATGAGTAACAAGAAGAGTTTTGTCTGGTTGACGTGGGCTTTATCACTACAGTCGTAAGTAAGGAATCCTTGGCTTGCTCTGCTCTACTCTGGATATAACAGTTAGTGTACAACTAATCCTATTAGTTCTGATGACTCGTAACTCCTCAAAATCCGATGCACATCGAGACGTGCCCTAATCGAATTTCATTATCTTAGCCAGAGAACATGAACCATTTATGAGTCGGGCCCAGCCAGCCAGCACACTCGGCATAACACATCACAAGGCTACTGCCTTTCTTTACGCTCTGCTCTTTATACGGCCCTATTATGCCCTTCCTAGACGAGAAAGTAAGAAAAGAGGGAAAATGGAGACAATAGGAGGATAGGAAGAAAGCTAGCTAACCTGAGTCAGTGAATGAGTTGTGAACTGAAGTGAATATCAGTATAGAGTCAAACATTGCACTAGCTCTAAATATAACGGCCATTATAAATAAAAGTGTAACTACTAACTATACACACACAACAAAGTCGGATTTTCGTAAAGGAAAAACGGGAGAGGAAGAAAGTCTAAAGTCTCAGCCGGAGAGAGAGAGGCAGGGCAGGCAGACATGTCCATGTCCAGTGTGTGCAGAATTGACTTAAGTATGAGAGTAGCAAGGTTACGATTAGCTCTCTGCTGTTATGTTATGTGGAAAACCAAGTAAAGGCGTACTTACATTAGTCTCAAGTAATTATACTAAAATAGCCAGATGTAATAGCATGTATGGAGGGTGTAATGAGTGCCTTGCATGTCTTGCTGTACTTCCGTTTCCAGCAAAGAAATCAAAAAGACGGTCATTTCTATTTTTTCGGTGCGGTTACAAAACCTATAAGGGGAATCATTAAAAGCATGCCTAATTATCAGATTGCTTTGCCTTGGCTTCTTTCCTTCTTCGACGTACATAGTTCTAACCCTGCCTCTGTGTGTGTGTGTGTTTGTATAGACTAGTTACTAGATCGGAGCGGAAAAGTTTCGCAAGGACCAACTGAAATTAAGTTTCTTCCTTGCCTTTCCTGCGGCCGTTAGACGGAGACCACAGGGGCAGCTCTCTATTGAACTTTTGCATGCCGGGTGTTCGTCAGCAGTGTGAATTATAGGCAGCATGAATTATACATTTGGCCATTAGATGATTGCAAGATCTAATAACTGACCCACAGCCTCCTGACCAATCCCATGCCTCCACAACCACCAAAAAACTAACTAGCCGCACTTCAATTGACTTTCCCTAACTGGAGATTTCAGAAAAGGCTCTTTAGACGCTTTGGCTATAGTATTTAGACATGTACATACATATTCACTTTTAGTCTCGCCCAAGGAAACTCGCAAAATATACTTGGGGGAAATATAGTCTGCTTTATTAGTCCATGTACACTCTCGTTAATTTTTTACCAGCAGAACTTGGTTCGTGCAAGAAGTCAACCACAAGGAAGCTAATGCTAGCTAAGTATATAGGTAGGTAGCGAAGCTGCTACTTATAATGGAGTGCATGCCATTTGTACATAGAGCCAGTATAAGAGTCAAGTGCTTGATTTTAGTCATTACGAGGACTGTTCTTTGAGGGAAACCATCATCTGAAGCCCAGGATTCCAATTAGCAAGCGAATGCTTACCCTTTTCTAAATTTATACTTATACTACTAATCCCTTAGCCAAATGCTCTCTCTCTCTCTCCTACAACTACATCTTAGAAGAGTCGAGAGACAAACTTAGGAAAAATATGGGCCACAAGCGTTAATTTCCTCTTGCCATATTGAATTACCCGTTCCTTGCTGAATTAGTCAAGAATAAACACTTTCGACATCACTGGAGCTTAACACAACCCATTCACAGAAGCACGGCACAAGTTACCAGAGCCAGAATCTCTCAAGAATAACACGAGGATAACTTTGCTACTACTGCCACAGCTGTATATCTCTGTGAGTGATATATACTGATATATTGTGAACTGCATATAAACAAACCAATGAGAAATGAGAGGAGAAAATGCAGCAGAGGATCCGTCTATCCTTAATGGCATTTAATGTCTAGAGGAAGGAAGACGTTTCAACAGATGAGCTATTGTCGGCAGTTGGAGCAATTAAAAATTTTTATACACAGCCATCTGCCTTTGAACAGACGCCTAAAATTAAGAAACACATTATACGCTTTAGCGCTCTACGCTACACCTAACCAAATGAACCCTTTTCATTCCAACCAAGCTCATGCCTTCATTAGCCACACCATCTTCTTCTTTCTATCCATCCCACAGTGCACTCACTCTACCTTTATTCATTAATTTATTCCTCGCTACATTAATACAGTCACACCATAGCCATTTCAACTACTTCAACTACCAACACTTTTTCACAGTCAGTCAACACACATTTTATCATGCCTCAATGACAACAACGCTTCTTACATAAAATTTGTCACAGTTTGAACTATACGTAGGTAGTTCCTTGGTATGTAACCATAAAACACGTCTCTAGCCTTCCAGATGAGAGCAACCCTGGACCTCTGACGTAAAATAAAAGTCATCGCTACCACTAATAATTAGTGAGGCAATATATTATTACGGCCTACTGCACTGCCTATATTATAATCATCCAAGGACATTCAATATTGCATCATATAAATATTACTAAATTATATTTAACAATTGTGACAATAATGTTGCATGGGAGCTGTAGATTTTCTTCTTATTTCGAAGCTTAATTTTCAACGAACACAAAAAAGATTCCATGAGCAACAAATAAATACATTATGTCATTCATTCCAAATTCAGTACAAAAAGACACAATCCAGAGTGTAGTTTGTCCCATACCATGCATACATTGTCAATGGAAAAATTATTATTTCCGTGGAAAATTAGCGACATAAAATAACTGGTGATTTAGAAGAGGTGATAATTTAGTTCGGACAGAATAAAAAGGACAATGTTGAAGGAAAGGAGAGTCTGAAGATGGGGAATGGACTGTTTATGGAAAAGATCAATCAATGTAAATCCCGAGTTGTTTTGAGAGATGGCCAAATAGTATAGGGATTGGTTTGCGGAATTGTCGAGATTTGTAGGTGGATGTGATGTAAAGTGGAGGCGATCTGCTGGGTCCGTCTCAAATAAATACGGGAGTAAGTAACGAGGAGAGTGAAATGAAAGGAGGGAAGGCAAGGGCAGGTCGGGCGGGCAGAGAAGGCAACACTTTAGTTAGTTTGAGCTTGGTTTCCTTCGGTTTGTGTAGTTAGTTTTGGTTGGGTCGGTTTGTGTGTGCTTTGCTTACGATTAGAAGCGTTAGCCTTGGAGTCAAGTAAAGGAGAAGAAGAGAATCCGAAAAGGTATCACAGCTGCATGTCTGTTACACTCTAATCTCTCCAGCTTTCTACGGACATTGGAAAACAAGCTGGGAATTAGGGAATTTATTCAATTAACTACTCCACCAGAAAAGATCGAACTGGAACCTGCGCTACATTCGACATCAACTACTTGCTTACTACATCACATTACACAAGAAACTGTTACTAGACATTTCTCTATCTCTCAGACCTCTCCATTATTCCCTACTCGCTCTCTCTCTCTTCCTATACTTCCTACTAGCTCCTACTACCTTCCTTAAGACTTAAGTAGTTCTCCTTTTACAATGTATAATGTGACTATCTGCTAAGAGAGTATAGGAATCTACATCCCTTTACATTTCCTTTTGTGATAGAATGACTCTTATGTCTATGTGGACTATCTATATGTGAGGGCTTTTCTATGGCTTCTTTCTCTTCCCCAAGAGTCAACTTCCTTTAGGAAAGGAAAAACCAGGGCAGGATTTGTTTTTAAGCGGAGAAGAATTGCCTTGTAATGAAGTAGCAGAGAAAATGCTACACAGCTGACCACTGTATTAAACCTTAGCTCACGTCCAACAAACAAACTCCATCCTCCTCCTAGACGTTTTTAATCTGGACGAAGACACTAGGGAAAAAATCTACATAGAACACACTAAACCAACTAAATCCAAGATTTACTAATGTTATTAACAAAGAGTGTAATTTCCCAGAATATACTACCAACTACTAGGATAGAAACAATAAATCTCTGATCTAATCTCTTAGTCGCATTTCTGCTTTATAGATATAAATATACGTTTTTTTCTCTACTATACACACTATTAAAGGGTTGATATATTCCCAGCTATAACAATTAAGTAGTATTCAAGAAGAATTTTATATATAAGACAGGTATGATACATAGTATAAAAAATATTTTTAGATCCCTTACACCACGCTTACAATGTCAAAATATTATATCATTGCATTAGCAGGAGAATATATGCATATAATTATGCATGTTAGGAGTAGTAGAGTTCAATTATGAGTCTCTACTTGAGAATAATGGTTGGAATTGGTGCATATGTTCCCATTAGATGGGTAGAAAGCCTTTAAGGTTAAAACTACTTTGTGCTTGTAGCATAACAATCGCAGTATAGAAAAGCAAAGGCTGAATGGCATTGTCTATGCATTTGTATGCACATAGGGAGAATAAAAAAGTTAACCATTCATTCGGGATTTTTTTCATCCCCCTCACTTTCTTTCTTGTCCGCTTTTTTTTACAATACAAGGCTTGCATTTAGAAACAAACGAAACTAACATTGCCCTATCCCAGTCAGTATCAGTAGGTACCTACTGTAATTGTATACATATAAAATGTTAATATAAATAGATGCATAGATGCAGAATGGTAGCTACTAGGTATTAAGTTATTCCTTTCGTTGCGTACGAGGGAGTTAGATATAGAGCACATGCATATAAATATATGTGTGATGTAGTGGATAAAAAAAGTTGGATTTTTCCCCTACACCGACACAACATATCGATCGCTTTTCTCACTTGTCACTACTTGAAGGAGACCTGCCATTCATGACGTAATCCTGGAACAAAAACTCTGCTCTCCCCCGATTCATCATCAAACAGGCTGAAGTAAGGAAGCAGGCAGGGCAAGCTGGAATATTTTTCTCCTCACCAACCAACCTCATCATCATAAGATTACATTTCAGGAAAAGAACAAAAGGCTAGACTGGAGTGAGGAAACGGAGTCAAAGTCAGAGAGACGAGAAATAATATAAACTGCTGAGCGTGTAACTATAAGTAAGAAACGCGATAAGTTTTACGGTTTGAGGGAAATGAGCATGAGAAGAGAGGAAAAATGCAGTAGTTAGTGGAATGAAAGAAAGATTGCTTGACTTTTTGTATTTAGACTCCTGTTATAAGTGTAACAGGGTTATATTTACACAGAGAGACTAAGTAAGTATTTGAGTAAGAGGTTATAGGTTATGTAATGCTATGTCTTAGGTGCACATTCGCAAGAACAGTCAATCTTCAACTGTGCGTCCTAGTAATAAATAGTTGTGAGACAGAATTATATTAGGTACAGATGATATTCGGATTGGATTTGGTGTTGGTAAAATAGAGTGAGCAATATTATTGTCTCTATATAAATAGAGATAAGGTACAAGTATTTAATGGCTATGTACGTATGTTATTTTATGTTGGTATTTGTTAGGTAGGACGAGAAGAGGCACGTTCACTCACTCACTTCGTCCTAATATCTCGTAGCGAGTGAGTGGTATAACTTAAGAAAGTCAACTGAGTGTATTTAGTTGCTAGCCAAGGCAAGGATCATCATCATCATCATCATGATGAAGAGAGCCACGACGGGAAGTGGTTTCCTTCGCTTGGCTCTGCTGTGGTGGCTGAGTGAGATGAGAGGAGATGAAACTTACGGGTGAGCAGACAAGTACAAGAGAGAGACACACAAGATCTAGACATGTCTAAAATTGGATGGCGAAAAATTATACAGATTTTTAGCAAGAATCTTAGTATTTTTGGCACTCAGTTTCCTCAAACCTAAAATTAGGCAATGTGCCCGCATAAACACACTAAGCATAATTTTAGATTGAAAATTTTCTGTTAACGAACTACACACTTTCATCATCCCTAGCTTCTTACTTAGCTGAGCTACACATACATTCTCATCCCATTAATTTCTCTCAATCCAAACCAATAAGCACGCACACATACACAACATCCCATTGCAACAAGAGTTGAACATAAAACCCCGTTCCTGCCTGCACCGTCAGCACAGGCAATACACAACACACTCACACACGCTGCACATATCTCCATATACTTATATCATAAATAGCTAATAGAAGACCACAAAACGGAGTTCACGTCGCAGTCAAGTACTCGAGCTACTTCTCAAGAAGACGGCGTGGCATGGGATGGCAGGCAATATAATATGCCATAATAGCGTCGCGTATAAAACCATCTACATCAATTCCATAGCTTAAGTTATAGATGCTAGTTAGTGAGGGATAGAGAGGTGCTACACTTTACTGAAAACATTAGATTGTTAAAAATAGATTTTTCTCTCTCTGTGTGCAACATAACATAACCTAATCCCTGACTGACTCTGTCAAAAACTTCTTTACACACGTAACGTATGTTCCCATCCTTCTTTCCTCCTTTTCCACTCAACTCTCTTCCTTCTCCTACTTACTTAATGCACCAACTTCATTTCATTACTCTGCTTAGTTACTCTCGTGTATTTTACTCTGTGACTTCATTTCACATCTCTCCATAGCAAGGTACACTACATTCATGCACGTGTGTTTATCCCTTTCCTTAATCACCGATTCCAGCTCCCAATATTGTCTCTAGAGAAATCGCGAAACGATGAGTGCTTTCCCAGATTTATTGTTTCGAAACAACATCCATTCCCACTCTTTAAGCCAAATTGCGGAAATAGCTACGAATTTGCCAAATTGCCAACATTTTGACAGGACACCATATAACTAGCTAAATGTCCAAGCTCCCATTTCATCTGTCCTACCCATCTCTAACAATATCTCTCTCTCCTTAGTACCTATACCATGTTTCTGTACTTATATACAGTAGCAAATACTTTCTAGCAGTTATTACGTAGTTACATATACAGTTGGACGAGTATAGATACATACCGTTTTGAAAACGGCATAAAAGCAGAGAAAGTAGTCACTAGGGTATCGATTTGGTGTGGTCGACGGACAAGATCAAGATCAAGGACCGAATTTCATTCATAGCAGAATAGAAGCCGTCGTCTCGGAACGCAAGGGAGAGTAAGAAGGAAAGTGTGGGTCAACTACCTTGTATGGGCGGCACGGATCCTTCTTCTGTTAGCGACTCAACTGAACTACATACTTGCTTTGCTCTATTTCTTACTCTGTACACATACATACATACGTACATACATAAAAATACTATAACCATAATACACTTGCACTTCTAATACTCTCGTCTATCTAATATCGTATGCTACGTACATACATGTGTCCATATATCTCATGGACAACTATACCATTTCTATATAGAGCAACTCACATATACTCTACATGCACATACTGACTGCACATACACGGCTTTGCAAAAAATAAAAGGTTACGTGCAATTGTGCAAGGAAATGCACAAGTAATTCCACATTGCAATTCTCAAATCCTTTTGCCATAGTGTGCTTATAGCCACTATCGAACCTTTTAATTTTAGTAATAAACAAAAACACCAAAATACACGTATTCTTTTTGTCTCGTGATTGAATGTAAACCTGATTATAATATTATGGGCTTCTACTTCTTTACACATTTGATTTGAATTAGATTTGAGGACCGGACATTCATCTTGAAAATAAATATGTTACAGTTATAAAAGAAAAATATTTCCTTAGATATTGTGTTATTGTGACGTGTTGATTGAATTTAGTCATTAGGAGTGTAGTAAGAGTTTATCTGCTTAGAGCGATTGGATTCAATCAATAGGGCATCGTATCGAGTAAAGTGCACTGAGGTTTAGTTTTGGGAGGAAAAGAGAAAATCCTAGAGTAGTGACATTTGAGGAAAAGTTAAGCCAGGGAGGAAAGAGTGGTGGAAGAGATGGTATAACACGTTCTGGTAAACCACTGACCATTGCACCACAAACCCAGTAAGGAGCCCACTCTGCCTGGCTCGTTGGACGCAAACTTGACTCCTGCCAACAGAGTCAGTAGCAATAGGAAAGGAACCAACTCTAGTCAATACTTTATCTATATCATCCCTTAGGATTACGAAGCCGTCTAATCCCTGAGGATTACACTCCTCGATATTGCACTATACATTATGTACTCGGCAGAGAGAGAGAGAGAGAAGTAGCCACGGACGTTGCGTAACGTCCTTCCTCCTCCGTTCAACAGAGCCAATGCAATTTTATGCTAGACACATGCACTGGCATTGCATCGCTTTTCTATCCTCTTCTGCCGACTTACATCAGACATACTGCATGCCAACTTCACACAATAAAGAGACCAACTTCACCGATATACTTTGCAACTCTTGCTCTACTACTCTATACAAGCATGAAATGGCTTTTCAATTCTGTCTGTGGCAAATCCTTCGAATATTGCGTAAATGCTTTGGACTAAACTGTTGATAATACGAGAAGCGAAAGTTAACTCCCTAAACTACCCTTCTTCACCCCAGAAAAGTCCACCTGCTTAATTTAGATAGGAGAATCTAAATCTTTTGGGAAATTGTCGAGATAATTATCAGTTGTACAATGGGAAAGAAAGTGAAACTCAGAGGAATACACAAGAATATTATGTAATAATGATATGGTTATGGAATCGAATGCCTCAGAGAGGATTGTTTTGTTCTCTGTAGGTGTATTGTGTGGAGTCTAGGTAGATAAATAGTACGAATATAAGCAGTTGATAGATAAGTAGAATAAGTAGAGGGCATGAAATCAATAATGGCTGTGGATTGTGTGTTTAATATGATTCAGAATAGTGGAGAATACATAACACGCCCACAATTGCCTTGCATTCACGGCCTGACGATGAGTACAAACAGACTCTCACACACACACAACTCTCTCGCTAATGTAATACGAGGAAAGCTGGCGAAGTGGAAGTGGAAGCGAGACGAAATGAGCTGAGTGAGCAAAGTAAAGCAAGGAAGGGACGGCGGCGGCCCAATGAGCCTAGTGAGAAAAGAAATGAGCAAGAGTTTTAGTAATAGTAGTTAGTACGTTTCTATGATTAGTAGATATAGATGTATAGGCAAAAAGACTGAGTAAACAGCTACCTCTACCTATATTCGTATAGAGAGAGGTAGAGCATAGGAGAGACGTATACTAATTTGATGATGTATGCCTAGAGAAAGCTTTCTCCGATGGTCAGTCACTCCATATCGGCGCAGTTAGAGTAAAATGGAGTGTAGTTTTGATGTGATGTGAGTATGGGACTCATAATGACTTCTCTCCACTACTTTACTTCTCATCCGACTAAGACAGGAAGAGAAAAGAGGAGAAGATGAGACTTTGGCAGGACAGCAGCGTCATCAGCGTCATTTCCCAACTTTCAAGACAAAAGCAAACAGTCCTTTCCTCATTGCGCTCCCGGCTAATAAACCCAAACTAATAGATACCGTCACCTCCAGGCTCCCAACAAGATATGAACAGATAATAATAAAGAAAAGTCGACATCCTTTTTCGATCGTTTTTTCGGGAGGGGAAGAAAGACAATAATACTCTCCACTATCTCCCTGCATAGCCCTACATCCTTATATTTCGATAGATAGGCATATGCACTAATAAACTAATATATTTAGAGCAGTATAGACATTAGCCGATCAAGCTTAAATGTTAGTGCATGCTGAGGACACTGATAGTAGGCACATCTAAACTCATCCTTCATTTTTATCCACTCTTTTTTATAAACTTTTATACAGGATTATTAGGTAGCTTCACCATACACGCTACATGTGCGCATACTACATTTTTTACAAGAACGATGCATTGAAACATAATATGTCTAGGTACATACGCTATACTCTATGAAATGGAAAAACATAGTAAGCCACATAGAATGTCGACAACATGTGCATATAAGTTACAGGATATACCACCAGAAAAGAGGAGCAACAAAACACTTATTACGAGTTTTTTCTTTATAGTAACTCAGGGATTGTGTATGTATGTACATAGTATGCACTTTCTTTAGATAACACAAAAGAGATTCTATATCGTATAAATAGATGTGAACATATAGACGTGTGTTTTGTAAGTGAGTAGAGTCACTCCCTGACAAAGTCTCATGTCTGCACTCTAACACGAGATACTATAAACATTTCCTAAACGTACACTCATATTACATGCTCTTTCGATTCGCTATGCAATCCAGGTATGCGTATATTCATTTTTTATATAGAGAGATAGAGAGCAAGGAGATGTATGCATGTATCAACTACAATAATAGTTATATAAAGATCGAGGAATTGAGAGAAATGCAGCGTTGCATCAAGCAAAGCAAAGGTATACGAGTTCAATGCTCTATTGGATCATCCTGATCCTTTCTTTCTTAATTTCTTTCCATCTTTGGATATCATTTACGCCTCTGTGATGCGACATGACATGAGTCATCTAATAAGTGAGTCCATCAACTCCCTACCTACCTACACCCGTCAGTGAGCCAACAATTTATTATGTGGAACAAGAAAAGTGTACACAACAGAAATTAAATTGAAATCATGCTGATAATTGAGGGAGGGAAAGGACAGGCATACTCGGAATTAAGGATAATAAGGATATTGTAGCTGTGTATACTTAGCAAGGTAGTTAGCTCGTAAGATATTGTTAATTTGTGTCTCATTAACTCACTAACTCCCTAACACCACTTGTAAAAGTTG
>JAAAYG020000003.1:640238-652335 GCA_009936455.2 Tomocerus minor
TATGATGTGTCTTTTGAAATAGGTGCTAGGTGAATTATATGTGAAGTCGGCAAAGCATTAATTGTAATAGGGAAGGCTAATAATTTAACAAGGATGTATGAATGTAATAATATCAGTTTATTATCAACTTTGTTTGTTTTAGATTTAGACAGACTGTTAACCTCACACGAAGGTGGGGCTGAGAGTAGTTGCGAACCTGATTTATCCTGTGAGTGCCATGTAATTAAATGAGTACAAGTGTGTTGTGTATGTGTACTCTGGTTGGAGATTGATAAGAAGAGAGATGATAATCGGAGCAAAGATTCAGATCATAAATTTTGTGTGAAACACCCAGTAGCAGAAGGAGGATTGAACAAGGCAAGAACATCTAACTTGAGACAGAGACATACTAGACATAACACAACATAAAATAGTGTATAATGGGGAATAGATAGATAGATAGATAGAGATAGGAAAAGGAGTTCAGGCAGTTTAGTTTACTCTCCTCGTTTTGTTGCCTATCCTTTCCCTCTGTTCCTACTAATAGAATAATATGGAGGCTCATCATGTTCTTCTTGTAACAAATAAAGAAAAATATGTGAAGATATCTATAAAGATATCTTACTCACTCGTCTACACGCAAAAACTCCACATAATACCTATCAATGTATATGTATCACAGTGAGAACGACTCTCCTCTCTGGGTTTAACCTTCATTTCCCTTATTCCTCCTACATTAGCGTAGGTACCAACTGGCTCGTTCCTATAATACTTCTTGCAACACTGATAATGTAGAACAACCGCGAAGAAATATATATTACAACACATAATAATATTATGGGAGAATGAGTGGAAATGAGTTTCTACGAATCCGGACTCTGTTCTCTTCACTTATTCTCCCTACTACTAACTAATAGTGCATTAGAGTATTAGTACATAGGTAGACAGACACCTAAAACATGATACATCCCTAACTAAATGTATAGTTGTGCAAGAGAAGGAAAAAAAACGGTAGCCATGTACGATTCAGTTTCAATTGAAATAAATATATGTAGAGAGAGGGAGACTGTGCTTTGTATGTACTTATGCATCTAGGATAATAAATACCTTCTCTTTATTTGTAAATGCGTTTTGCAGGGATAGCAAATAGTTAAACTGACACATATAGAAAGATGCATGTTGTAAGACTACAATAGAGTACTGTTTGAGCAAAACCGAATCATGTAGCTGTCTGTATTCTTAGAATGTACATACGTGTTATGTGAAGACTGGCAGCTGGACTAGTTATACTTTGCCTGGACTATATTTATGTGTAAAGGTTAAAGCAATAATATACCTTGTACTTGTACACACATCCAGACAGACAGCTTTTATTGTAGAAAACTTCAGAAATCAGATTAACTATTATTATAAAATGGAAATGAAATAAAATGCGCTATAAAATACATTTGCAGTTGTTGAGTCGCATTCGAGAAAGGAAAAAATGGTTTTGTCTCACTCACTGTGAGTTTGTTTGCAGATATATTACGTTGTTACAGAGGTAGTTAGTACCTGTGTCTCTGTGTAGCTTGTCTATCTATTTAACACTATAAAAATCAAGTCTGTGAGTTAATTTAATGTTATTAAAGTTGGAGTATACTACATTGTAGCCTATATAGGTGGATAAATGCATAATATTAGAGGTAGATAAGTGAGATACGGCAGAAGACTTATAAAAATCATTTTGAAATGATACTCGTTGTCAGTATTATAGCTGACATAGAATAAAAATCTATTTCCCAATTAGGTACACACGTACACAGGATTTATAATGTAGGTATCATGGATGAGGAAAAAGAATGGTATCCATTATCCTGGCTGTAGATTGCATAAAAGTAAATAACTAAAGTAAGGATAATGGCAAATAGATTAAATTCTAATGGCTATAGTTGTAAAGTCGCATTATTACACGTTACGATGTGTTATATCAACAAGGTACGCATTTAATAGGTATCTAGACGTTGCAGAGACAAGTAGGAGCTCTGGGATAATCTCGCTAACCATTTAATATAGTAATAATATTATATTAGAGTGAAACCATTATTACTACACATAAAGTACATAGATAGAGATAGCAAGTCTGAGGAACAACTATTATTACTGCGAGTTAAATAAGAGCTGCTCAAGTTCAAGTCAAGTGAATTCTAGTGGAGGATTAAAAGTAACTGGTGGATGGATGTGGTGCTGCTGTTGTTGTGTTATGTTGTTGATGTTGTATTATTTGATGCTAGACATTAGGTTCTCTATAATTTGGTGAACATTGAACATTTCCAAATGCAAGTGATCAGCTTACAAGATGTAATGATACAAGGTTGTAAGTCAAGCCCTAGTATTAGGCTCGATGTAATTATGGTAGGTAGAGAACTATTAAGTACATCTTTATACACACTTCAGTAGACAGGCATATGTCATATGGCAAGAAAACCATTGTTCATTGTCATGTGCACTTCATAGTTGATGTTTTAAACCGGTTTTCACCCGGTTTCGCCCCCACGTGATCCATTTGACAGGTTGATTATTATATCTGCTCGAAACTCTGACTGACTTAGCTTTGACGTAACTTCCCTTCCACTTTTGCATCCATGCACCAGCCTCAACTCCATCAACTCAACTCTTTCTCGGCTTATCAAAAACTCTTTTTCCTCGACGATTTTCTCCTTTCTTTCCCTTTTGGCTTAGAGCATTATGCCATGGCATGCCAACTCAACTCAAGTCAAACCAAAACCAAGATATCATGCATTATCCTTCCTACAACACGCTAGCTATACCAAAGAGAGACAGACACTATCTCATACTATGATACGCTACATCACTTCTACTCACCTTTCAAAATAAAAAGATTGCTACTTACTTAGAGCCATTATAAATATATAATTCTATTAAGTATCATGTATGCTATGTATGAATTATAAGTATGGAGTAGTGGTTAGTGTAGTGGAGTAAGAAGGTGATGTAATACACTATAGGGGTTGATCTCAGATGTGTGACTAGTAGTTTAGGCAGTCGGTAGTAGTAAGGTAGTCGAGATCTGCTCACAGTTTAGTGCTGGATGGCTGAGTGAGTGACTGACTGAAGCTCGGAGCAATTTTACATAATTCTACAACATCCTATTCCACTACTTATTATGATATGAAGGGAAAATATGAATAAAATTTAATAATGAGTACCTACTCGCTACAAATAAGTAGCTATATACCTTTCTCAATGATATAATAAATACAGAGTAGTTAATGGCTTGACTTTGAACCAGAGTACTTACTGCCCAAGAAAGATGATGTATAAGTATGCACATGAATTCTAGTGCATTCTCAAATATTATGTAAAATAGAGCCGTGCAGACACATAGACATTGCATTCTTGAATAGCATTAGCTTTTGCCGAGTCGAGCGAGTCTAGTCGACTTGACTTTGACTTTCCTACCTACTGCCTTTACTTTTGCCTTAGTTTGGTTAGCTACGTATGGTAATATCCTATTTACATTGTCAGAACAGGCACAACGAAGTGAGCTTCGAGGAAAACTTAGGCTTAGCCACCTAATAATATCATATTATGATATAGTGGTAGATTTGATGTGGGAAATACTTAATATCGCACGTCAACTCACTGACGTCTCTCTGCTTTTATGAACAACTTTCCTAATCTCTCGTCAGTCACGCTGGGAACATATTCATTTGACTATTTTTGTCAGCTCTCTTCATTCTTTCTATTAAAATACATATGTTCTACCATTTTCAGAAGCCTAGTCCAATATTATATGTTACAGGCGCTTCGTATAATATTATAAAACAAAATCAACATACAGTTTTTTCATACAGGCCCAACCAGGGAACTTTTCTGAACTAAAGTTGACTCTATATACGCAATGTATGAATTATGTATAAAATCTTGAGTAAAACAGAGAAGTTATTTACAATCAGCAAAACATTCATTCATACACTCTTTCTTTTTGTTAAATATGTATTACATTACCTTCTGACAGGAAAGACAGATTCTTATTTAGCTTCTTCGACTACCTCCCTCTCGTCTCAATTCAGAGTTAAGGCATGAATAAATAACTATGTGAGCTTTCTTGCATTCCCTTTATTAGCATAGAGATATTTATGTATATTTTATTTCCTTTTTCTCACTGCCTAATGTCCTCAAGTTGCAAACAACTTTATTTGCCTGTTTAGTTAGCTAAGTTAGTCATTAGAAAACGTGGAATGAATTGATGCTTATGTACAAGTTCTTAAGTTGGCTAGTTATTTCGTTTGCTGTCGTATCCCATTGAATTGACTTGTTTCAACGTTGTTATTAAGGCATTTAACGTAATGCGCGCTTGCTTTCCTTTCCCTTCTTCCTTACCATCCTATGCTATTATATTTCTTCAGATATGAACAAACATTTCTCGAGGAATTACATGGTTTGTCTTTTCCAACATTATGTATTATTAGGCACGAGTAATCGATTTTTTGTCTGGCCACGGTGTAAACATGGCGGATTGAGCCACTCACATCACATTCACATGTACTTGGTTAGAAGGCTACATCAACTGACATAAGCACACATCATATAAGATACAATTCTATAATACGCCATAAGTACCTGGTCAGGTTAAGGTGAGACAGCTCCGCTTTACGTTGATTCTCCGAGAGATTATTAAAACGCAGTCAGGCAACTCTATACCTCTCTCTCTCTCTCTCTCTCTCTCTGCCTATTAGTATACTCCTACTTCTATCTATCAGACTTATAGTTAGGTGCATTCATACTAAAACTACACGCCAATGCACACAATACATTACCAGACAAGTTACACTTACGTACATTTGCTTTCTACGGCAAAACAAATCAATTATTTAGCGTCCCTTTGGAATTTTAGGGGAATAATGGAGAAAGTCTACTAAAACTGCCTGAAGTACATGTGTAAGTGAAATCCAATAGCATACTATACACACCAGACATCGATAGTAGCAAAGCGTTGACGTTTACGCTGTTTGACTTCATTTAAATAACTTACACCGCCCGCTCACTCTCCTGCTACTTCTCTCCTCAACTAAAGTACATGCAAAGTCTATTACCGCTACAAAGACTCAACTCAACACTTTATTCCTATAGATTTCACCGAGGAAAATGTGAAACTGCCCATATGCAATCAAATACAGCTTCATTCCTTAGCAATTGCTCGGTTCATTCAAAATTAATGACAAGTAGATATCTATTCTAGATAGTTTGTTCTATTAGTATTATTTTAAAATATAGTTTTGACTTTGGAAGACCCTTAGCCCCTATTATAGCAAATAAAATATACATTTAAACACAAACATAGAGATATTCTGAAGTCATGTAACGTTCAAATGCAGGTAACTTTATTCTATAACTGCTGCTTTGAAAAGAAGTTTGAATACGACGAATTTGCTGAGAAGTTACATTTGAACTTTAAAAGAAAGTTTAGAATTTAGATTTCAGTGTCAATCTTATTATTGATTGTAAAATGTATCAAAGGTACTGCTGCTGCTTGTTACAAATATATTTGCTACTTATGTTGGTGTTAGTAGAGTCTGTACTTGTGTAGATAGTTACAATAAGAATTCAAGTTCAGCATTTTGCATTCGAAAAGAAATTTATTGCTGTGAGTATAAATAGAGTAGGAGAGGAAGAATGTAGGTTGAGAGGATCAGGTATCAAGTGAGCGAGATTAATGTGTTCTAAATTTACATGTGGACTTGGTGTTGAGGAAATAAATAGGGTATTTTGTAGTTGGTTCATAGTGCAAAGCTTATTTATCTGCGAGTAGGTAGCGTAAAAGTATTTTCCGTCTGCAGAGCTCGCCCTTTCCATGAATTAGACTTGAGTCCTGTGCACAGAGTGTGTATGGATTTGTAAGAGGAATTGTAAGGTTATATTATGTAGTTGTTGAGGAGAATTGTACACTTATGTATGTACATGTGTTATGTAATGTGGGTATTTACAATGCAGTGGCAAAAGATATTAGGGAAGAGGAGGATGTTTTCCTAAAAGCGTACATGGTTATTAAGAAAGGTACATAGATATGCAATATATATATGCATGGGAGATGGATAGCTGGTAGTAATAATAAGTGCAAGTGTAGTTGTCTCAGGGAGCTGGAAGGAAAAGAAGAAGATGCGAAAGAAGAAGAAGAAGAGGCTTGGTTAGGAGAGAGTCTAGGCATTGGCCATGACGAGGGATTTAAGGACGGAAAGTCGGCCCCCCGAGGGAATCAAAACGGATGTGCCACGTGACAGTTGTGATCTGATAAGAAGAGTTTCGTAAGAAATCGCGTGTGTTAACGTAACAATTATATTAGGGTCTCTGAATGCTCATCTCACGAAATCCCAAACCGAAAACCGTAATTTACACTCAGATTATGCTGTCAATCAACGGAGCCCTCCCCAGTCCCCGTATCAATTATTAACATACACGTTAGAGAAAATGGTTAGAATTATTAACCGCAACCCCCCGCCCCAATTAAAAAACACGCAAACAAGGCTCCTGGCGCGAGAAGTAAAATGTTACTTTATAATTATCCATCATTATTCCCTTGTTCTCACGATGTTTATAATGCTTAAAACTGGTATAAAATGAGGAAAAATTCAGTCGCTTCAGGGATCGGGTTTCATTTCATTCCTTAGTTCCAGCACGAATAGCTCGAACTGCATCCACTGCCTCCCTGGCTGGATGAGTGAGCCAAAGGAAGAGAAAGGGAACAGACAACGAGTTTGCATCTTGCATTGCATCACATCCCATCACTCACATCATATCACAAACACCTTTACTACTTCCATTACATTACCAAACATAGGATTCCTACACAGGCAGATAGAGAAAAGACAAAAAGAAATAAACATCTATCTTTCCCATCTATCTATCTGATCTGTTTGTATTTAGCTACACTCTCCTACTACTTACTACTTGCTATCATCCACTCTTTATTGAAACAGGTACTGGAGAGTTGATCTTTGCTTTTTGGGTTTGGTTTGGATGTATGCCTTCTGGTGTGCCCTGCCGGCCTGCCTGGTCCGGTCTAGTCGGGTCCGTCCGGCTCTCCGTCCGACCCAAACACTAGTAAATAAATACTTAGGTAATAGGAACATTGTCCGCGAGTAAGCAAACGCTCTGTTCCCATTCTAGAAACAAGATAGATACACGAGAATACAAAAGCAATACAAGTAAACAGGTGAAGCTAACTTAATAAAATCCTGTAAGTAGTAGCTACATAGTTTCCTCCTCTGTATAAATTGTACAGAGCCGTATTAAAGTGAGCTCAAGGGTTTAGTCACTCATTATTACATAGTGGCAGGGAGGCAGGCAGTGCTAGTATAATGGCAGATAGTGGTTGAATGCTACATAAATACATTACTTAGAGCTAATGTAAATTCATCTGTTTATCAGGAGAGTGTAAATGTAAAAGTCCAGCTCCTATCTGCGAGAACAGAACGAAACGAACGACCTGAACTTGCTTTCTGGATTTTTATTTTATTCCGTTGATTTTCCAAACTTTTTCTTTCTCCTTCCTTTACATCACAATAAAGCAACTACTTCACTTGGGTTATTACTCGTTTTGTGAGTGACTGGAAGTTGGAACCTGACTTGTCCTACCTTGCCTTGGCTTATCGCGACTAGACGAGACTGCAGACTAGAGCATGGCATACCATACCACTCTCCCATTCTCATTATCAGATACTAAATAAGATAACTGGCTCTGATAGTGAAAGAGACGAGACAAGGAGACCAAAGCACTCAACCCAACAACACTTGCTCACTCTAGACACCAAATACTTATATATGGCTATATAACTGAATATATGAGACAAGAGACTTATCATATGATGCTACACGCCACACGGCTGCTAGCTTAGCTCTTTTACTCCTCAGCCCAACATTTTCAAAGAAGATAAGCTAACTATTTTGTCTTTTTCTTGGCTTATAGTTAAAGAAGCTAATTTACTTATAGGGAAAAGAGAGACAGAGAGAGGAACAGGTACATGTATATGATGTAAGTTTAGCTTTAAGAGTTGAGTTAGAAGGAGAGGAGACAATTTCTGAGTGAGACAGACATAAAGTTGCAGTTCGGCTTCCAAATTATTTGTTTTTAAGGAGGATTTTGTGCTTTAAAAAGACAATCTGTTTGTGAGATCTTTAGGGAATAATTTATTAGAGGAGGCTAATGTAGTCTCCCTCTGTAGCTTCTCAAGTCTCGTTTCTACCTTGTTTGTTGGAGAGTGAAGTTGAAGATGATATGATGTGAGATGGTCAACTCCTATATCTCAAACATCCAGTTACATAAATATTATCAGTGAGATGGGATACGTGAGCTAGTGGAAGAGAGTTTGTGTGTGGAGGAGTGTAGGTTGCATGGATAATGACATAATGGCCATTGTACTCCTATCTTAGCATGAATGCGACGAAGGTAACTCATCTAAATAGCTTGTTTGCTTCGCTTGTTCTTTTAAATGTTGAAACACTAAAGAGTGGACTCATCCTAGGTGTACACTGATATTAAGGACATATCGTCATTTTGTAGCCTGGCTCAACTACTTAGCTCTATCTCGAGTAATGGCATGTATTTGTTTAGTCCCTATCTCCACACACACAACTAATACATAGCTGCACAGTCAGACTGGCTATTATTATAGAGAATAATGGCTTGAACTGGATTGGAATAATATTAAAGACTTTGAGACACACAGGGAGAGTTTGGGTTTTGAGTGTTTAACGTGCGTTTATTAGTGGGGATTGGATTGAGTCGAGCGATAGGATATCTTGCCTGTGGAATACTCTTCCCTAACATATGTATAAGTCAAACATAGTGTGTGAGATGTAGGAGATAGCGAGTTTCCTGTGTGGAAATCCAAATAGTTTGCATGATGATCAGTGTTTTCAAGTTTTTGTAGCCTTGGGAGATGTGGACGGGTCGTAATTGCAGCCTTTAATACCCACATTAACATAATGGAGCTCGAATGCCGCCGACAGCCATTTGCATACAAATAATCAGCATGACGCCTATTCATTATTATTACGTTTACCATTTCCTTCCTTGTTTACCCACTTCGACAGATGCTACTAACCACTCTATTAACATATGTACACACACATTTAACACATACATTACATAGCACACTGATACATACTCTCTCTCTCTCTCTCGCATATCTCTTAGTTTACACTGAGGTATTAGAGGTTAGCACTGTTAGGAGATATTATCCATATTATCTCCTTCATCCGTACGAATACATAGATATTAGAATTATTATTGTTATTAGAGTAATAGCGGAGTGCTAAATAAATTCTTAGTGTATTTATTAGAGTCCTCCTTGCAGTTAGGCTCCTTTAGTTATTGTTATTAGTATTGGCATTGTCAGTCATCATCATTAATATTATACAAACACCCATGTCCTAAATATCTGTAATGTAATTCAATACAATATACTAATACATTACAGGTTGTTAGTTACCTTACAAATTCACTATTCACTTCACACCACCAACATAACACCAAAGCAGAGGAGCCAATCATCCACGCTGCAGTCTATGCAGTGCAACTACTTGATTATTTCAAGCCATTTCATCCATATTCATTAGACAATGTCCTCGCATCCCAAACGTGTCTCTCACTACATGAATAGCAACTAAATAACTATTTAGCTACAGACTACATTACTAAGCAAATCAGCTTCTTTCTCCTCTAAAAATAAAATATCTCCCATAACTATTCATTCAAGTGCAGAACACATCAAACGAAAGCCTCATCCTTCATTTTCATCTTTATCTCTTCGACAATGGGCACTTTAGATAGACAATGTAGCTCACAACCTGTGTTCTCTCTCTCTCTCTCTCTCTCTCTCTCTCTCCATCCATCCATCCGCTTCTTCTATATCTCTGTATATATAGTAGTAGGAGAGCTCCTCATCCAAATCATGATGAGCTGATCAACTCCACTATTTATCTCCATTGTTAATGTTAATGGTAATGTAACTACTTTGTACAGAAACTAACGACTGGATTTAATACTTACATGCATAATAGAATACACGCTAATGTACACTACAGATAAACTACACGACACTCACACTCACTTAGTCACGTCGAAAACGGTTAGCAATAAATAGAGCCTCTGCCTTGTCATTACACTCATTTCCATTCCAATCCATGTTACATTCTTCCATCAATTTGAATTTTAATTAGATTCCCTTGCTAACTTGAGCATTGACTCATAGCTCTTCTTCGCATGTAATTCCAGATGAATTTTTCTCGCTCCTATTTCCTTCTTGCATTTAGTCATGCAAGGCAATACAATCTAAAATTGAATGATACAATGCTAACAATTCCCCATTTAATTAAAATAATTAGCTATCACACATATATTTGTTAATGGATAATTCACCCTGATATTTTTTCATGTTTATACTTGTGTATGCAGGTAATAAGGTAGTAAGTATAAGAGTTACGTTCGTACAATGTTGATGCAGCAGATGCATCAGCTAATATATTATTATATGTATGAGTTTAAGGATAAAGTTTTGTAATGTGTTGGAAATAAAAACATTCATAACGTGTCGAATGATATGATATGATTATGATATGGGAGGAAAGGATAGTTACATAGGAGGAAAAGAAATTGGATTGGCTCTTCGCTTTCGTTAGTTTCAGTGCCCATGTCATGCCGTGCTATGGGAAAACTATCACATCACATCAGACTCGTAAAATTTATAAAATAATCATACATTATGGTTACACGATATTATTTTATTATCAGAGTTGTCCATCGCCAAACCACTCTTTCTATATCGTAGTCGATTCAGCGAGACACAAGTATCGTGTACACAGCGTTACATTGAACTGTTACAATAATTACATCCTAAGTGTAAACCGACTATACACATAAATCGTTTAATTATGTACATATGCTACAGTAATAAGTACACAGTGCTACGCTTTGTATAAATATCCTTTTTTATTTTCATAGTATTACAATGGCAAATGCACATAATATTATTATTATTACAAATAAAATAAATACTCTTCAAAATAGCGTGTTTACGTAACCTTATTAGAATTGTAAGTAGTATTTCCTATAAGGACGAATGAATTCATGAAGCAACTTTATGCTATTCGTGTATCATTGAGGTTTCTAATGGGGAGTCAACAAGAAACTTAAATTACCTTGAATAAAGACGTTAAGTCTGATTTAATTAGTGGAAAGGGCCATACGAACAAAACGAACATTAAAAATTGAGTGTTTATTTTAATTGGCCCTCGTTCACATTTAATCCTTCATATTTCCCCTGTGACTCCATTAATCCTCCTATTAACATTCGCGATAAAAAACTTTTTAATGTACTTTTGTTGTACCATTATATTTAGAGAAAAGCTAAGATGAGAATAGCTGATTGTTTTACTAAATGTAATCGAAATATGATGTCAGTTAGCATATAATTGAAGACAAACAAAAAATCCAAGGCAGTGGCTTCTGCTTTACTTGCCAGAGTAATAATTTTATTTAAATGTTTTTTGTATAATGAAGTAGTAGCATCCTCATTTAATTCTACCATATCAACCTTTCATGTCATATCGCATCATATCTCTGACTTTTGTTAGCAGAATCATGCAATCCACAAAATTACTACCTAATGTACGCATACTCGCTCTTGCAGCGCAAATAAGGCTAAATGCACTAAATTATTATTAATATTGTAATTTCATGTTTAGATATAAGAAAGCTCATCACAACCTGAGTAGAAAACATCGTACATCCCATAATCACAAAACTAACATTTTACTTTTTACATTACCGACCTAATAGCATCACTTTAGTTTCATACTATTCACGTAAAGTGCTCTGATGTTTTCAATGCAATAAACCTATTGACGTGACCGACCTTTAGCACGGTTGAGGGAAAATACCTTGACTATAAATTTGCATACATGGCTGCAATACTTGTAACCACCATATTATTTAGCCACAATAATCAATGGCTCATAATTAATTCGCAAAAAGATGGAAGAATTCAGAAAGTAATCCCATAATTATTACCGCAAGCGACAGGAAACAGCTTTGTAATTCAGTGTAATTACTATTTAC
>JAAAYG020000003.1:652435-671878 GCA_009936455.2 Tomocerus minor
TAAGTGGCCACTATAATTTGACTAATGTGACTCACTCGCTTTACTTATGTACCTAACATCCAATCTAAGATCTGTTTCGTTTATTTAAAAATATATTCAAATGGTTTGAACCTCAAAGATCCTGTAATATTGGTCAACGGGATTATTTCAGTCCTTTGATATGCTGACCAATGGATTTCATGTACACCATTAATAACTTTAAACAATTTCACTACAAACACAATTAAAATTAAAAGAAAAATCAAGTTGAAGATGATTTCATTAAGAACGCGTGGTACAACTGGAACATAGATTTTGACGCATTATCAACCTGCAATAATTTGCAGCAGGGATTATTTCAGTCGTTCAATATGCTTACCAATGGTTTAATGTACTCATTATAATTATAAAAACAATTGCAAATTAAATTTCAAAGAAAATTCAAGTATTTTAGGTGGATTTCATTAAGAACGCGTGGCATAACTGGAATAAGCAGTGTCTAAAATGTATACACTATTCTTGCAGCATAACTAATGTTTGTTTCTGAGAGTGGAACAACAACGTAGTTTCGCTAGTTTCAACATTATTAATTATTCCAATGGAAAGGACACCTTTGAATTTATATAGCCACTCAAGAAACACATTGTGTCTCGGCTAGAGTGTCAGAGAAACTTGGTTGACTCGTCTGGTAAATGGTTTTAAGTTAGGTAGTGAGGTTTAAGCATTGACATGTCTTGTTGTAGTTAGTGTGTTTGTATAGGTAGGTAGTAGGTAGGTGAGTTGAATAAAGGTTAGTAAGGTATCGTGTGTGCATGTATGTAATAGTTGTAAACGAGTGTAGGATTTCCATTTAGAGAAGGCATGAAAAAATTATGTATTCTACTAATGCTCCCAGTATTTTCCTTCTCTCGCACTTTGACAACTTTTAAGGGACGTTTTAACTGAATTTATTACATGAGTCGGAGAGAGAGAGAGCCCTTAGTAGACAAGAAAGACAATGAGGACAGTGGAGTCAGTGTAGACTTTTACGCATCTTGTCTCTTGTCTCGGTCCTTTTACACTAAACATTTGTATTATTTCTTTTGTTTTGAGATTATGGTCATTGGATAGTGTTGGAATTGATATATGTGCACAGGATGCTTTCTCTACTACTGCTAACCATATTATAAGTAGAAAGAATAGAGAATCTTTTATGGATTGTAATCAATTAGCCCAGCCTTGACCTGTTAAGCTCCCCTTATAATCCATTACGGTCACAGAGGCCATATTTTCGATATAAATTCACTGATGTGTCTCCAGCTCAATTTGTAGTCTGAGTAGTGTGCTGAGCTGTTGTTTCTTTTCAACAGAGAGCCACCTACTAATAATAACATCTGAGCTCTGTGAAGAAAAGGGTTTACACTAGAGGCATCCATCTCATCAATTATGTGATATGATTATTGCGCTCAAGTAGGTAGAGAGAGAGAGAGACGTAAATTAAGGAAACACTTGTGAAGGATTAGAGAGTGAAAAGAAGCGAGCGGGAGTGGAAAGGGATGGAGGTTGTTGAATCATAATTTTTTCATCTCCTGCTAATTCAATCTGCAATAAATTCCAATGGAATTTGTATCAAAATTTTGAGAGTAGCGGGAGCCAAGTAATTTTAGGAATTTCTCGAGTTGGAGACGACTGACTGAGAGGAAGAGAGCGTAGGTTAATATCTAAATGGGAATAAGATATGCAGTCATAATATAAAAAGGGCCAATTCCATTAGTTTGCCTATAAAAGATTGTGGATATAGAGAGATGATGAGACGGTAAAGGACCCCATGGGGCTACCCCCTAAGTCAAGGACCCCTACAAGAATTAAGCATGCCTATCTATGAGCCTACATACATTAACCCCTCATAATAACATAATAAGACACAATATATTAAAATATTTGGGTGCATAATGTGCAGTTGTGATTCAGATGTCTAGTATGCAAACTCGAGTCAACTAGTGTAAATAATAATAGGAATCCTTGCATTATTATGCAGCTAAGTATATTATGAGATGAATGAATGTTACTTAGTTGTTTAGCTGCCGTGCCTAGTCTGCCTCCTGGACTTTGCTTCTTTTCTTTGCTTAAGTCGAGATTAAACTTTTTTTGCATAGAATTATCTATGATGACTTAATAGAATCTTCTACGGCTCTTCTCTCTCTCTCTCTCTCTCTACCTAAATGGGTTACTTGACAAAGAGGCATGATTAATATGTTTGGGAAGCCAGTCATGACAATCGTACAATGGACACTTTTATTCTACGGGGCATCGCACACCTTGGCTAGACCACCCTTACTTAACTTCTCTTCACAACTCACAGAATAGGATTTCCAAAGAAAGCCAAGCCATGCCAGGACGAGACAGACATCCTAGAAGACAACACAGTTTTTCTCAGACTCCCTTCTTCCTCACAGTCAACCAAACATTGCCACATTAGACCAGTATTTATGCACTCTCGAACATACCCCATCCCTTTTTGGCTCTTTCTCATTCTTACTAACTGACTGGGCAGTGCACCTCATTCTTCTCCACACAATACAATAGTGTACCATCCAAACAACAATAACTGATTTCATGCAGGAGGAGGAAATGTTACACGACACACTGTACTTTAACTTCCTAACCATCCGTGTCCAAACCAAAGAAAATAGCCATACCAAGCAATCCATCCATCCATCTCAACAACAATCCTACAAACTATAATACACACATCCACAACAAATAAAACATGTGGGCAATGCTTTAATATTATTATTAATACCTGACATTATTCAAACTCCCTGCCTACTTACCATCAAATCCTTTCCCTCCTCTACCAACAGCAAACAACAATAAATAACCACAACTACCTAATACGTACATAACTATACACTAGCTATTATCATTTCAACTAATCTAAACCAACATAACAGAAACACAAAAGCAAATCCTCCATCAAAACGACAAGACACACTAACCACATTTAAATAACTAGGTGATCTTATAATTCCCTTAATTCGACCACACTGTTCCATTCGTCTCTTTTTCTAACAGATGTACCTATCTGAAATGTCTTAATCAGTTCATATTTCATATCCGCTATTCACAAATTCCGTACAGGTCGAATGATTTAAAGCACTTTATGCAAACGCGTAGTAATAGACATCTGAAACCGTAAACTTTAATGTTATTTTTATTTTTGTATTGATATTAGCTTTATTTTAACTTTACAGCTAATTGTATAGGTAATCTGTTTTCCAGTGTTTTTGGTCAATGGATAAATTAATGTAAAAAATAGTTGCTATTATCTATGCAAAGTAGATTATTGTTAAAGATTGTAAATTGGTTTGCATTTTAATATCTCTCTCGAGAGTAGAACTATTCGTTTTCATCAGTACGTATCATTGTAATGTGCGGGAATATAACAGTGGTATAGATTTACTTGTTGTGAGGTAGAATTTCGCACAGGGCCATTGAGGGATCCTATACAATTAGTCAATTGAATTGCAGGGCCACTTAGACATGGCACACCCTGTTTACAAAATACCATTTGTAAACGGAAACTCTTTGGATACGGTGAACCTAATATTATAACTATTAGAGAGCTATTGAAAAGCTCCTTGTGACATTTACGAGATTATACGCGTCAAATATTACTAGTATTAGTTTCACTGTGCCTTTTTCCTTTAAACGTGCGTATAGTGTGTGGATATTATGTGCATGTGTATCATATCTTGGATTTAGGCATTTAAAAGGTCTTTGAGTTTCCTTTGACCTCAGTGAGGGCATTGGAAATCAGTTGCATAGAGCTATCTCTTCTTTGGTTTTGCCTTCTCCCTTTCTTCCATTTGTTTGGCTTGCTGCTGACAGACACATTCTGACTCTGGCTCCTTTTCTGTAACTTGAAACTATTTTCGTTTCCTTAAACTTGTCATTTGAGACGGAAAGTCTTTAGAATTTCACACAGAGATTAAATCATTGTAAGGCTATCTATACTCTCTCCTTATATTTTGTCCCCTTATTCTTTTCTGTGTCCCATGAATATAAGAATTACATCTTTAAAGTGCTATGCAGTAAAGTAAGTAGTTAAGTTTTACGTTTCGCTATACCTACGTCAGTAGCATGAATGGATGTATGATGAGGAGAGTTCTTTGAAAATATATGTTAGCAAGGTCGTTGTAGGTATTTTTCTGTTGTCTATCTGCAGTAGTTGCCCAAACGAGTCATTAATGCCTACATTAACATTATCATTTTACCATCCATTATCTTACATTAGTTTATTGTTGAGATGAGCGCATTTACACGCACAAGATTCAGTTAGCATGATTTCTGTCGAGCCGATATTGATATGTTTGAATAGGATGTGACTTGAGTTGTCTGAACTTTGAAATGAGAGTTAGGGGCTAATAACAGGGTGAATTACTTAGTCATAGACATAGAAGGCATATTATAGCTGATAATAATGGCTACCTATATATTCCTTATCGTTAGACGCGTTAGTTGAGTTGTGTATGCACTGTAACTGATTTGGTAGTGAGTGAGCAACTAACAAATAAGTTTCGGCTATATTCACTTTGTTGTAGTTGACTCGCTTAGATTTTGGCTCATCTTTCCTTGTCTGTCTCTCTATCCTTGTTATTGTTCTACTCCTGCTTCTTTCTCATTTAAATCTCATCTCCTGAATTCCATTAGACAAACAAATACTTAGACAGAGAGATACATTCACACTATAGTCACACACAGGCAATACACTTGTTAGTAGTTCTCTCTCTCTCTCTTTGCTGCCTCTCCTCTCTTTCTCTCTATCTGACATGACAAGGCATTTGCATCTTCTTCATCTTAGCTAATAGTAATAGGTAGATAGTTAGCTAAGGTACATTAAAGGCATGTCATGCCATTCCTTTAGCAAAGTTCATGAATTTAATCATAAAGGACTATGTTGTTAATTTGTGGTTAGTAGCTGAGCGGATCTGTCATGTTGTCAGTAGGTTGCTTGATGGCTTGGCTTCATTTTCTCCTCGTTCTTACATCTATCCCACATTGCACATCTCACACAGTCTATAGAAAGGGATTTTCTTATAGGGCATAGCTGTAGTTCCTCTCTGGCTTCTCTTTGCTGTGCTTTGGCACTTCATTTCAGCTCAGAGAGACTTTTAGGTGTGAAAACTATCGACTTGACATGAGCGTGACATGAAATGATACGATGAGACAATGACTGTGCAACCTCAAAAACAAGTTGCACCGGTTCGGCCTTGGATCCCATAAACTTACTTATTGTTCCTTGCTGCTTCACTTTGCGATGCAAAATTTGTTAGACATTTTGATGATGTGACGTGTAATAATACACTATCTACTTTTATTACAAGATGATGCTACGGCTATTAGAGCCCTCTCTCTCCCTCTCAATCTCTGCTTCATCATCACATATTCACAACATATTAAATATGCTCTATGTCGCTATTTGTATTCGCCTGTAGAACCACAACTTCATTTTGCTCTCATATCGTGCGGACACATGTTTTCAAATTTGACGTGCAGACATTTCTCTGACTCAACTACACAATCTTCTCAAATCTATTCATTCACTCAGCATAGGAATTTGTCATGTTAACATTCTTAGCTTTCCTACGGCTAGATTGAAAATCCATTAAATTACAGCTTTAAACAAATGTCTATTCTATTAGCAATATGAAGATGTCAAGGGGTTTTTTCTCACTTCTCTCATGTCTCTTGTCTCTCTACCGTAATGTATACTTAACTCTGTCAGAGAGAAAAATATCTCCCTGCCTAGACATCTTTTACCTACTCGGCAGTCATTTTCTGTTTCAAACTAGCCTATGTAGTTTAAGCCAGACTCTAGGCACAGATTTATGAAATATTGTTATTTTCGTCTTTACGACATTTCTTAATAACTAACTATATGACAAAATTACAGTAATGTAGCAATTTAGATACCACAATAGAGGTTCCATAAGTATCCACATGAGTCTAATGACTAATCCATTTCATTGAATCAGTAGTGTAATTTGCACATTTATGCGAGTCCTAAACTTAATTTTATGGTATATATTGAATTTAGAGGAAAGTATGAATTAAATGTGTCAAGTATTTCCTTGAAAATGTCAATGTTGGTTATTTCTGTAGATGAAAATGAGTTCAGGGCTTCAGAGGAACAAACCCTCTGTAAGGACTAGACATGTATGCATAAAAAATAACAGGGGTTCAAGTGAATGTTTTACTGATAAATGAGTTTTATTGCTGTACAGATACAATGGGCAATTAATACTGCTAAAGAACGTAAATCACAATTTGGGTGGAAAGGAGTGGCGGCTACGGATTGTCTGGATGGTAGGCAGGATGGGGTAAGGGATAAAGCCCTCGATAAATCGATTCGGAATGCGTGGATCTGTTTAATGGGCTAAAGGCAGAGCCAGGTAGACTACTGTGGTGATTTCGGCTGCCTTGATGATGACTGTCGTGTCCGTGTCCGCCGGTCCCACTTCCCGCCAAATCAGCTAACGACCAAATTCGGGGTTTTTGGTTAGGCGGTGACGATGCCCGTCCTTCTTTGCTTCCGTCGCTACAACTAGACCCCGTGGGGGATGACTTCCCATGGGCATGTGTGTTTGTACTCCCAAGCCTCTCGTTATCTGCACAAAAATATTATTAGGTATTAGGCTTTTGACGATTCTTTCTTGCTCACTTAAGTAAATACAGCTCTGGCAAATTTTCGCACGCAACCTGCTGTGCAAATATATTTTTCTCTGTATCCCTCTTGTAATAACCCCCATAAAAACGACATAAAACGTTTACTAGAGTCTATAACTTGTTCAATTTACGATCTTTCACCTCCCTTGCCTTCCTATCTCATTTGAAATCTTATTTCCACATAAATTACGAGTTCTTACTCGCAGAAGGCAGCCAGGATTGTGGAGAATTAGTAAATCTAGTGGTAAATAGGCAACTAAAATAAAATAAACCTACATACAATCATACATCGCTACTGGGTAGTTCCAACTACGCAAATTCTCAGTCAGACAGATTAGAAATTATATTTACAACATTAAGAACAGAACAAAATCACGTCTCTCTCTCTCAAACTAAACTATAGTAAGAGTAAAAGGATAATAGTACACTTTGCAACAAACATTCTTCTGGCTGAAAAAAAGAATTGTGAACTGGACTCCACTCGGTCGGACTCTCGACTGCTTCTTACTGATAAAACCGGATTAGATTTACATAAAGTACAAATAAAATTATGCTTAGCTTATATCTTCTATTAAAGTTCCCATGTTGCTTTCCCACTAGCAATAAGTAGCACCACTTACAAATTACTTCTCAAAACATGATTCCAATTGAGCTAGCAGAATGTTCTCAGTTCATTTCAACTCTAATAATATTCCTATTAACCTAAGGGATATTATTACTTACATCACTCTATCTTGTTCCATCTCTTCTACACTATAAACCAAAAATCCTCCCACACAATGTCATACTTAAAACATAATACAAAAAGAAGGAGGACATTGCTTTTTATTTTATCTCTTCCAACTTTTCTCTTCAATTCTGCTCCACATTCCCTACACTCACACTACCATAAAGAGCATCCTTTGACTTCTGCCGTACACCACACCGTAAACATCTCTACAATAAACCCTCTGCAGAACTCACTTTCAATACTAGTAATTAAAGAATCCCCTTATAATTACGTAATCTATTCCTGTCACTTTATTTTACACACTTTTTACTGTAAAGCAAATTCATTTAATTTTCAATCTGAATAATTTAATTTTGTGGATTGGGAATAAATCATTTTTAGCCTTTGTAAGAACGAACGGTGTTCATTGCAAAGTTTACGGTATTTATTTGTGTGTAAAATATACATCTGTCTGTAAAAGAGAAGATAACTCTGATACATTGGCTACTCTAGACTGAACATGGTTAGGACTAATAAGAGAAAGAGTAGATTAATGTCAGATGACAGATATGGTCAAAAAAGATAGCGTGAGCGGAGATGAAATAAAGAGAAAAGGGAGCAAAAAGCGCGTCTTGTTCGTTGCTGATGTTGTATGAGTCCTTTTGCTCCTTGTAACAGATATTCCGTGTCTAGTAATGCTATTTAACTGCAACATTTTGTTAGTACATATGAGTAGGTAGCTAAAAATGGCTCTTTACACGGAGTGATAATAGAGCGTCTACCTATTAAGTGCAGATCCTGTGAGTATGTGACTTCATATCGAAAAAGTTTGAGTCTGTCGGAAAGACACATGGTTCTGGAGAGTGGAAATGTTGCTATTATTCTGCAGAGGACAGTTATAGTGGTAGAAGAAGTAGAGAGAGAGAGGGAGAGATAGTTGTTCGGTTGTAGGACGTAACGATTCTCGTAAAATAAAGCTGCGTTACTTAAGAGATGTGACAAGAGGAGTAAAGTAGCTACCTTGTTCATCAGATTGTTTCTTGTCCTGTTCCGAGTCGGAAATGTCTACGTCGTCATCATCATCAGGTCGATTTCTCGGCTCCCAAGTCATTTTATTTTCCTTCTTAAGTCTTCTGCGGGCATTGGCGAACCAGGTGGAGACTTGTGTCAAAGTCATCTTTGTGATAATGGCCAACATGATTTTTTCCCCTTTCGTCGGGTATGGATTTTTCTTGTGTTCTGCCAGCCAGGCTTTGAGCGTACTTGTCGTTTCCCGGGTCGCATTCTTTCTCCGACTCCCGTTCACATCCACTGCGTATCTGTAATACAAATCCCTTAGTAGAGAAAATATTCATCTATATATACTTACAATTCAGAGCCACTAATGCACAACCATCCATCCGCATTATTATCTATAACAAACATTAGTTAATAGGACGGCACAGAATTTCGGCATTATTCATTGGGGCTACATTACACATTACATTACTCAATCGTCATCATCATCCACAAACTAAACTCGACTCCCTTTCGATACTCTCTTCATAGCCATCGCCAGAATTCATCTCATTTGAGACTCTTAAAGGAGACGATGGCAAATGTAACTTATTTTGCGTTAGATTACATTAGTTTCCTTTAGTGGCAGTCTATGCCGTAGTCAGTGACTCGTGTCACTCGGTTTCCCACCGTCAACAATGACTCTGTCCTCCCTAATGCACTTATTCCATTATAACCCCATTTCATAGTTCCTGACCTCCGCCTTGCCCTAATGCATTTCTCACCCCCATTAAATCTCATCATATCATAACAGAATCATTCTCTCACTCACTCACTCAATTCACTCTCTCTCTCTCCATATAAACTCAATCTGTCTGCCCTCCTTTCCTTCCTATTCGCCTCGAATTGTCCTCCCGACGTCTTTCTCCCAAATCTCATCCATATCCACACATCCAACCAAATCCTCAGCCACATTCGTATTCAAACCATCTTCCTCATCCGGCATTCTGCCACACGTTTTCCCTTTCCTCCACCATATAACCAACCAACCCATGCAAATGCACATATTACATTATTCCACATTGTTACGACTCCTACTACAATCCCACTTTACTTATATAGCCACTACTGCAGATCTATTTATGTATCTATAACCATCTACAGCCCTATCATAACCTAATGCAATTTAACCATCGCACTAGTAATAAGCTAATGTAACGATGTAATACTGCCGTGACATTATTCCCTCCTTGTCATTACATTACGACTATGTAAATACACATTTTCAACTCTATTTTCCATTCAGACACTCATTTCGTTTACAGCCTCTCTTTCTCGACTTCATTTACACAATGTTGGAGAATTAGACGGAGAACGAGTAATAACATTAAGTGCCACGCTATTTAAACCTTTATTCCTATTGGAAATAAGTTGATAATTGAAATATTGCACATCGCAAGACAACTACCAATCTGCAATTGATATCATCGATGATGAAATATTATACAGTTACATCCAAAGGAATTATTGGCATATCTGTTTAGATTGATAAATCCTGAAATATTTTTACTGGGGCATTGAGTAACACTTTTATTGGCAATTACATTAATACAAGTCATACAACTAGCGATTAGAATGGCAATGATGGCTTTTATTAACAGAGCTACTATATATATTTGCATATTCAAGTACTTTATGAGAAAACATGAAATAGTAATTGTATATAGAGCAATTATAGTTAGTTAATATTCCGCGTTACATACAGAATTGCATTTCATATCTGCAGAATGCTAATTAATTGCTTGAAAATGCTAAAATACACAACACCAACAGCTTCAGGTTGCAGGTGAGACATTAACAGAGTGAGTGCATATACGAAGAAAAATCCTTTTATTATTCATCTTCATCAAAGAGGACATTGTGAGTGGCATAAAGTATTTAGAACAACCGCGGAACAAATAAGTGCTGTTTAATAAAAGGGATTTGCTATGTCTAACCAGAAAGTAAATTGAGTCATTTTGCTCGAATTTGATGATTGATAATAATATAAAGGTATTGTATTGTAATGAAATGAAAACACATGCATTATTTTGTCATGCAATTGCTTTGCTATCGCTTATTTACTATTGTATTTAAGTTATCCTGACACAATTCATCATTTATTTTACTGTTCATTTATTCCAGAGTTGGCCAAGTCAATTGAAGGGAAAAAGGAAAGGACTGGCAAAATCGTAATTGCACGATGTAATGTTTGTGTGTATATGTAAGAGCGGAGCGAGTCTCGCTAGGCAGCTAGCTACAGAGAGGTACATTACAATTCCCATTAGCCTCACGGCTCTTTTTTTCACATGCAATTTTGCAATGTTCTTTAGCGTAGCTATGCATGTATGGCTCTAGACAGAAAATCCTTAATTGGACTGTAGGAAGGCAATTCACAGCTTTGCGATAAAATGAATGCAACTATTAATTCAACAATAGAAAAACTACTTAAACAATAGTTTTCCTCATTTATGTAATTGAATTAAGAGTAGCATTTTGTTTTGTATATCCATTTCATTATTAACTAGCCCATTGTGTGTTGTCCCAGTCAAAAGTTGGTTATGGGATAGAAGTTCTTCTTCTTCTACTCTTACAATAGTCTAAGCTATATGCTGTTCAGAGAACACAGCTCTCAAGAGTTACAAGGTATACTTATATACGTGTGTTACATGGGAGTGCATGCATGGTGCATTACTGTGTGATCTTTTCTTAGGAGGAAAAGAATCATTGTGTTATGTGATATGTTATTGTTATTATGGGTACGAGATTCGCTGTATGCAGAGTTAATTACGCTGGGAAAGACGATAAAGGTGAACATCGAAAGGATATGCTTCTATAATGTGTACATAGGTTCGAATGTAAAAAGATCATGTCATTACAATACTGAGGAGTACTAATACTAATACAGAGTGGCCATTAGAGCATTGAATTGCTCATTCCTATCATATCCACATCAAATCATATGATATCATCATGACATGACATACAGTGAGTTACACAATGCAAACAAAACAGCACACAATCAGCTCACCTTTAGTTTTATAAGCTAAATTGTATTTATTGCCTACACATGCAATACATTTACATACACACCACCGCATCACGAATCCCTGAACAAAACGCACGACACAAAAACATGTATAGATACTCTATTCATAATCCATATGGATTTATATAGATAGTACGTGTATATAAATACACATACAGACTAAAGATAGTAGTCGTAGTTAGTTGTTTGTTTGTTTGTCACAGGAAAAACTTGATCGAAAAGAGTGTGGGAAGGAAAAGGCTATGATTTTCGAATTATTCTCGAGTTAAAAGCGATGTGTATAGCATTTTATAGCTATTAAATTATTAACTACAGAATACATCGAATATATGAGGCTGTATGTATAAAGTGAAGATGCATGATGTGCTGAGTTGTGACTAATATATTATGTATGAGAATCGTTTTTTATGTCTAAGGCAGGAACTAACTTGTACTTTGAACTATCGCTTTGAAGAAAGGCATACATTTTTTACAGAGAGTGGACAGACAAAATTACAGGAGCGGGCACACAAGGCGTACGTAATGATTAGCTATTAAAAGTTTGATCAGAGGGTTCCAACTTTCCTCCTACTACCGTGTGCAACTCCATTATTGGATTCTGTACTGGGGATATTTCTTAGAGCTATACTTGCATACTATTATTATTATGTAAAATAGAGTCAGATAGCAGCTTATATAAAAATCACTACTACTTGTTTTACACTGAATTCAAGTGAACAAAACTGTTGTTTTGTTTTCCGATAGAATAGAAGCGAAAGCTAACGCTCCCCATATGCTACCCTCTTAGCCACTGACTAACGAACGAAGGAAGGAACTCCTGCATATCGAACACTTGTCTTCAGGAACACATTGTGTAAATATTACGAGGAAGAGTATAATAAGTAAAGGGAACACCCCCTCTATAGTTAATAGCATAGCGTTTAGTCCTTGTATATCTATTAGAAAACTCTTTAGCAACTCAGCAATCATATAAATTACCTCTCAGAGTTCCGTTTACTTAAGGAGTAAGGTGCAAAGTGCCATATGATGCCGTGCATTAATTTAGCTCGCTTTAGCACACCACACTATGCTATTATCGTCGATAAAATGTCTGAATCCAATATGCGCATTAATTTATTTTCTGTTCAAGAACAAAATCCCACTTAGGTGGAATTAGGTGTGAGAGTTACAGGCTACAGACAGCCAGAGAATATAATAATAATGCTCCTTTGTTTCTTCCCTTTACAATACAAAGAAATTATCTAGAACATTGAGTTTGCCTTTTATGCTGTTGGCAAACGAGAATATTTGCTAAGGATAATCATCATTTGTCCTTGATACAATTAAGGGAGCTGTTGCAGCATTATGTTCGATACAATTGCATATATCCGGCCTCTTTATAGCTACCCTTAACTTCCCATTCACAAATCGAGCTCATTAGAAAAGGCAATTACAGATTTTTTGGTGGAAGAGGCAAAAGTTAGTGAGTTGAGTCACAAAATTAAGAGCAATTGCAATGATGCTACTCCCTATTACTCAACTAAGCTATGTACGTGATTATGTAAAAGGGAGTTTTTTAAGGAGCATTCAGGACATAATTATTTTGTTGCCTTGATATGATAGTAGTGTGCAGGAGGGTTGCTCCTTGCTAATAATATAAAAACAATATGCAACGTTATGACACTCTCAGCAGCAGTCTCTGTTGTCGGGAAGAAGTTTGTTTGCAAAGTAAAAGACTGGTAGTTCGGAGCAATAATGCATATAAGAAGTGCACAGGGCAAGGCATGAGGCACATCTTGTCCTCTTGCTAGTCAGATGTACCGAATAAGAGCATTCAAAGTGAATTTAGAGAGTGGGGAAAGGGCCTATAAAAAACTGTATAAAAACCCTCGGTTTTCCAAACTTCCCCCTGTAGCTCTAGTTAATAGACTGTATTATAAATGGCGTCTGCTCGAGAACTCGAAAAGTGTGAAATGGAGAGGGGAAGTTAATTTTCGTGGCGCGTGAAATTTTTTAGGAGAGCTGAGAGTGCCTCTCCTTTTCCTCTCCTCGACTCAATTCAACTTAAATCTATGTAGTCACTTTCTTACTTAGTGAGCATAGCCCCTCTGCTACTTACTAGCAGGAGTCTGTGTAGCATGTAGTAACTTGACTTTGGTTTTCCCTACTTTCCGTTTGGCTCCTGAGAAGAGAGATTAAGGGAATGCGCACTCAGGGAAAATCGATCTCGGCCAAGAAAATCCTTCGCGGAGAAAATCTGCCGATTTAAAATCCCATTTTTCTCCCCTTCATATAAATGGGCACATTAGGGAAATTTATCGATCCTCTCATATACTAATCACTTGCTTGCCTCCTTCCTCTCTCTCTCTCTCTCAGAGTTAGGTGGCTTCTTACATAACAGTCCCTCGGCCTAGCCTCCTGAAACTACAGCATCTTTCTTCTCTGTTCTGTGTACATTAGCACGACAGTATATTTCGACCGCTAGCATCATCAACTACTCTGTTATGTACAAGATTCACTGGTGGAATAACTATTCAGCTCCTGTTCTCTATGTATAGTCATTCTGTAGTTTGTTCAAACTTCTCCTAAGACTCTTGTCGCATTTGCAACGAAATCTTCCGTCCAAAGCAACATCTCACTCCACTCCGTCTACCCAGAGCCATATAGCTTCATTTTTACATAGACATGAAGGAAGTTGTAGAAGAAGACCTCAAGACTATTATCTATTAGATGAAAGGAAGGGAAGTATCTGAGTCGGCAATACTCCATGTACTACTATCATCTCTCTTCTCAATTTACGGAGACGCAGGCAATCTCATTTGCGATAGAGCTCTGTGCATGTGCAAACAACTCTCATTTCTTCTCTTACTAATACGTAATAAACACATAAATACTGATTCGCCTCCTATGCCACACCATTACTTACCATTATGTATTAGTTCCCAAATGACAACTCATAATATATGTACATACATAAGTTGAATTCTGCCTCAGAGAGATCATAGGTAGACAGTATAAATAGATTAGGAGAGGAAATTATGTCGGACAGCTAGAAAGAGTCTCTGTGAACATGGAGTTCTCGAGCGCATTTGCCAACCATTAAGTTATTTGTTTATTTATTACGTGGTGGGACTCTGATAAAAGTATTTTTATGAGGTTCTGAGTGGAAAAGAGACAGTTTAGTAGCGCAGAGGGTCGACTTGTCGTGACTTCCCAACCAACGACTATCTTAAGACAAGAGACAGTTTGAGATACGCTCTCGAGGTCAAAAAAGGCTACAGAAATTGGCACACATGTGAGGAATGTGTAAAGTACTTGGTAATAAATGTTGTAAGACAAGAATGCATATGTAAACGTATATGTTTATGTATTGCCCTATGTTATCTACATATGTTAAAAAAATTCTTTCTCTTGACTTGCTATTTATTAGATTGTCTCATCTCTCCTTAACAACTCCGCCATGCCAGCAGCTCCAACTGATATTTACTAATACTGTACCTCCATTCATTTCTTTCATTCCCCTCACCCAGACGCAGTTCCTTTAGTTTTCCTCCTCTCCTATAGCTAATGATAAGCTAACATTTACCATTTATCATTATGATTAGACTGTGCAAAGGAAAATATAGCTCTTGCATACCTTAGCTCACTTTACTATGTACTTACACATAGAACTGTGCTGTACTTGCGCCTTGCTAGTACTCGCTTAATAATACCACACTATCAAAGCCACCACAACTAAATCAACAGAAGGAATTATAAGTCTCTACTATGCGAACTGCAAAATATATTATTTCAATTCAACTATACATCTCGCCTCTCTGTCCCTGTCCTGTCTGTCTTGTCTCCACTTTGGAAAAACTCAATTTCCTCATAATTAATTGGACATAATTCAACTAACAAACGAAACGAATGCTTCAATGCAATCTCTATTTATTTCTATTGTGTTTTCATCTGCACTATTATGTTTCGTGTCTCTACTTTGTCACTGTCACCTTTTATTTCTCTTCTATGTGAATTTAATAAGGAGTTTTTCCAGAGCAAGCGGTAGGTATGCGCATTTCTCGACTCGACTAAAAATTCATCTGCTCCGTACACTTAACTGCACATTTCAACCAGACTCTACTACTGTACTGTAGATAGGACGTAGACATTATTGAGCTACACTCAGAGAGATTTACATATGTATACAAGAACTTATTAGTTGGTTAGTGTAGCTATTAGACTGCCTACTACTTACTTACTCCACTCCATCCACAGACTCATGTTCAACGGAAAGAGAGTTTATTGAATGCGAGAAGGATGACAGTGTGTAGTGCTACATATGGGTGGAGTGTAGTACACATGTAATTTCTCGAGCTATTCCTTAGACTAACATTATTTGGCAAACAAATTCTCAGCTTTGCTATTTTAAGGCTTCCCCCAAATATAAATCACTCATGTGTGGAATTCCATCAGTAACCAAACCACACATTCATTTTCTTAACTACGTTACGTTCGCTACTCCTAATTACCATTTTACATTCAGGCTTCTCTTACAAGCTGTGGGTACTCTATACAAAGCCACGTCAGACTCCCAACTCTTTTGAACAATTTTACACCAGTACAAAAGACAGATAGACACGACAGATCACGACAGGACAACACAAGGGGCATATTAGATTTTCTAGCGTTAGTCTCTATACACTTCTAAAGATTCCTCTCCCACTATTCAACAATGATATATTCAAATATTGAATTGGCTTTAGCCAACACTAATTTCCAGAGCTGTCTCCAAGCTCAACTCCCACTAATACAGAAATCCAACACAGACCGCAAACTTTATTTGTCTTAAGACGAAGTGAAATTAACGAGCTATAGTAATAGTCCTTTCCTTTCAACCATTTCCACTATAATAGGGTTCTGCCAAGAAAATGTCTATCTAAATGTCTGTCTGCATTTATAATCCAAGCAGGCGATGGGAGGGAAGTACTATTGAAGTTAACAGAAACCCGAAATCCGACTTGACCACAAGGAGTTACGAGTTAAGTTAAGACAACATGTAAAATGACTGGAAGTACATATGTCTTTCGTGCAAATGCTTCAAACACAATGACACAATGTCCTTTCCTAGTACAACACTAAATAATACACAGTGGGTGCACTTAAATTACCATATAGCCGAAATATTCGAAAGCACAAGCATTTATGACTAACTATAGGGCCGAATTTTCTTGTCTACAGCCTGTAAAACAGAATATTCTATAGTTAAAAGATCTATCAAATGAAATAACAAACGAAATGAATAGGAATAACATTGTAGAGAGAGAGGAGAGCAAACTCATTGATCATAATTATGTCTGAAACGAAGGGAGGAAAAGCGTGGGCATCAATATTTTAGGCGTGAAGCTAAAATTCATGTAGCTATACATAATAATAGTCGACTTCTATCAGCTTCGCCTTACCTATTATTAATAACATATACACAACACACTACCTATATGCACCTATGCAACAATAAGGGAATGCTCCGTAGGAAATGTTCTCTTAAGTCAACACAGTCATACACAAATGCATACTAGAAGTATTTTACAAACTTTCTTACACTATAGATAACACTATATAGTACTATGTAAGAAGGCTAAGAATTTAATGTGACATAACTGCAACTATAGGAAAACTATTAGTCACAAGAGACTAGCTCCTAGATATGTAACAAAGTTAAAGGAAACTTTATTCTCCCTATGAATGAAATGGGAAGGTATTTGAAGAGTATTTTAGTGGCTGTTATGTTAGGTTAGCATGGATGACCACATGACAGTAAGTAATGCTGTTGTAACCGAGTGGTGACCAAAAAGACCTCTGCCTGCCATCCATCATAATCAGAATTTTCTTTTCTTACCCGTTGAAAGGGTAAGCAGCAGCAGCAGCGGCGGCTGCGGCCGCAAATCCGGGATCGTAGGGATGATAGACTGAGGGATAGCCCCAACCACTCGGTCCCAATCCTCCTTCCTTCATGTCCGGTAATCCTCCACCCTGAAAATCACAATAAATAAATGCATCGAAACTACAATCGGGGGAATCACATTCCTCAGCTGAATGTAAACAGTAAAAAAGAGTAAAACAAGCTGGACTTTTCCTTCGGCCACTCGAGATCCTTATAAAAATGATAGATGTAGAGTAGAAAGAACTTATTAGCTCGCTTACATGTGTAATAGAGAATAACTGTTTGTTTTTAGGAAAGGAAATCAGACGGAGTGAGTGAATTGTAGAGTTGCAGGCGGACACTCACATGTGAGGACAAGCTGTAGTTGTAAATGTAACTGTATTGCATTATATTTTATTTTCTATTATATTTCTTGACAGAAATCCCCGCTTTATATCTCGCATATAAAATGTGGAGACTGTTGTGTAGTGAGTGCAGGGTATAGCTATGATTGGTGTATCATGTTTTCTTTGTAATGTATGTCCTACGTACGTGTAAAGGTGTAATAGCATGTGTATTATTTTACAGAGTCTACATACTTTCTGTATAGATAGCCGAAAAAAGTCGGAAAGCCAAGAAAACTCATCGACTTGATCACTTCACGCGAAAACATTTCTTCGCGTGTTTTCATGTCTGCCATTTCATACTCTTTGCTACACTTCTATACTATTTTACACAGTCTCTCTCTCTATATATTTCTACAACATCCCTTTTGATTTCTTTACTGCTGTCGGCATCAACTTTATATATCTTTTGTTTTATACTTTTCTAGGCATAGCCTTATTTCCCAGATAGAAAACAGAAGAAAGAGAGTAGAACTATAATTTCCAGATCGATTTCGTGTTCGTACAAAACACATTCGGCTAGAGAAGGTAATTCACAACTTTGTCGTTCTCTCCTATCAGTTAGGAGTTTTCTAGACTGGGAAGCCAAGTGTCAACTCGGAGTCAGACAGACAGAACCGTCCATTTTTCTCGTTTAAAATATAATGCTTACAGATATGTTGTGTGTTTTTCTATTTCCTGCCCTTCTTATGCACTATATGGATTTAAGGAGAGCGATAGCCGTGAAAAATCGCACCCGGCTTGGCCGGCAGAAAGCTGTTGTCGTTGAAAGTCTCTAAGGACTCTTCTCACTCGACTTTGCTCTACTCCACTCCACTTTCCCATTCTTGTTATTTCCTTTTGCCGAGATGCGAAAGAGAGAGAGGGACTCTTCCCAACCATAACATCAAATAGGATAAATAGACGAAATACATTCGGCAATGATACAATGCTCATGCACTAGTAACTATTTATGCAGTACAGCTAAAAGAGTATAGAGGCACTTAGAGCCTTCCTTATGTCATCCCTGAAAGTAGTACAAGGGAATTTGACTACACGACACGACACTACTCTCAACTATCTATTACTGAACACAGCGCACTTATAGGCTAAGTCTACATTTAGATAACCCCTTACTCTCTTCTCTGTTCATCTTTAGAGAGACATATCCCTTTTCTACAAACACAGTTAATATCCTTTGTCGTACATAGACTACGACTCCTCTATTATGTACTCAGTGACAAACATGTATAGCTTACGTAGAGTTATTTTAAATTATCTTCTACGATTGCTTCTGTTTTTATAGTCTAGTGTAAGCCTCTTGTTACACGAGTAAGAAGATGAAAAAAGTACACACAAGTGAAAACAAATTCCCTGAAATTTACATCCGAGACACCAGAAGGGAATTTAAGGAAACTTATGCGATCCTGTAAAGTTACATAAACTTTCACACTCTCACAACATTTCATACTATTTCTATACAGACACACTCTCCGTAACTAATCTTGTTTCATGTAGAAACTTTTCAGCAATACCTGCTACATCTCTTGCTCTCCACTAGTCTCTATGCTTTGTTTTATTATAGGGATGAAAAACACTTTTATCTACATGTCTGAATATTCTCTAGACACACTATACAAATTTTCCTATTTATTTCCTTCTTCAGTGACGAAAGGGAGAATATTTTAAATCTGAATTT
>JAAAYG020000003.1:671978-692867 GCA_009936455.2 Tomocerus minor
TTTTTTGTCCCATAGATCTTTCTCCAGAGTTGGGTAATCTATGTTGGTATTGGTAAGTGTAAAGAATGGCAAAGTACGGGCAGAGCTGTCAAAATATTGACTCTCACTTAAATAACTAGCCTTCCCCTTTTCCATTAGTTATCCAGTATTTTTCAGCTAATAAATAACCCTGCCGCCCTTCTCCACGTCGTGAGAAGAAGATTCTTCCTCCTCTCTTTCACTTTCCATAAAAACATGTCCAGCCGCGACTGATTTATTTTCGTGGCAACACTCTGGGAGTTCTAATTGAATTATGAAAAGCTTCCTTCCTTCACTCTCTCCTTACAATGAGTTATTTAAGAGAGCAAAGTGTAAATTGTGGTTGCAGTATAAATAAGGTTTATTATTCTTCATCCCTCTAATCATGTAATAGGAACTTAGGAATAAACTATCGGATTACAACTTACTTAAGTAGCCAATGATGCTGCTCGTGTGTACTTAGTTTAAAAAAGAGATAGTCTAGCATATGCGCACAGCTATATGATTTCATATTGATTTGAAAAGCTATCGATCTCCTAATGATTGGGGATATTACTTAATAGAGAAAAAAGGTAATTGTAGCTCTCCCCTTCATAAAATGATAGCTGGAGGGAAATAATTTTCATGTTGGTTCTCGGAAGACCCTTGAAAAAATTCTACTACTTACTGGTCGTAGCCAGGAGCAAGAGCTTTTCATTAGTTTAATACTTGGCTATTAACTCTGAAAGGAAAAGGCGAAGGGAAGCTGGAAGGCAACTATTGTTTTTTTGTCCAGTCAAGTCGAACCTACTTACTAAAATTAGCTCATTACATGAACAGAGTTAAAGTAGCAGTGATTTAATCAAGAGAATAGGAATGTAGGAGCAACATTAGAATTCTGCTCGAATTAGATTCAGTTTGTTAGCTATGCACTCACTTATCGTTAGCCGTTTTATTTTTGTGCGGATGAAAAAAGGTGAGTGAAATGAAATAAATAAAATTACTGCGTGTGTATGGGAATATTTAAGAGAGTTCAACAGAAGATATCATAAATATGTTTGTGGAGTCTGAAAGTGTGGAGCTTAAAATACCAGAGCAGAGTTGTTGATACTACTACTATCCACTAGAATACTACTACAATCAGCAGCCTTGGTAAAACTCGTTTTAAGGAGTCAAAAATTGGAGACTTTTTAATTCTTCCAGTCAGTCGTTCTCGTTCCATTTGTTAGTGTAGCGTTACAAGGAGCACTCTTCTATTTTATTACAGGAAGATGATTTTTTCCGCTTTTTCTTCGTCCCGTCGCCAATGCAGTATTATCTATGTCCGTACTTACGTAGCTATGCATGCATGTGTAATGTTCATTACATGAGAGGAGCAGCGATAGGATTGGCATAAAAATAAATTTTTATTTCTATTATTTTATTCATGTGCAGTGGTTTGGTTGGTGATTATTGTGAAGTGAAATGGTTTGCAAAGTGCAACGGCTGGGTAATGGCAATTTAGAAAGAGTATAGAACAGAACACGAGTTGCTCTCAATTAACGAGGACGAAAAGACAGAAGCCTTAGTTACATAATAGAACATAATGTAAGTACAAGTCTACATACAAATCCACGTTATCAAAGTCAAAGGAGCAGAGTGTAGTAGACCTGAGTTTAATGTGTAACAATTGTGTATTATGTGAACGTGAACAGCTCAGGACTATGTTATGCTAACTAAGGACGATAAATAAAATAAGAAACATTTACATTAGTAGAAATGCAAGTAAAGTTAAGTAGTGACTGCGTGTGTAATGTGTTGTAGCTATTCTAACTATATGTCTTGCACCCTTTATTTGCGTATTGTATTTCTTGATTTAAAAATCCACTTCCTTAATTGGCAATAAAGCTGTGGGTCGTTGAGTACACATCTATACCTACTTAGACTATATATACTTATAACCGTCTACTAGTAGGTATCTATAATATTCCTAGCTAGTCTATCGTACGCTATCTAAATCTCAATTACAAACTGTAGTGACTAAGTACAATTCTATAGTTCAGCTCAGTTCAATCGTAACAAGTAAGGAGTGTGTTGTGGTGTGGATTGGAATGGTGTGGTGGAAGGCTAGGAATAATAGCTCGCATTAATTACAACTCAGGAGGCAAAAAATAGTCATAATACACGCATTTACCTTAGCACCACTCTCATCAGCCTAAAACAATACAAGATATTAACTCCAGTCCTGCACACAATACATAACATGGGTAAACATAATAAAACTAAGAAAACAAAGTAGCGAAACGCCCATGAGATTAATTTTGCAAACTCGATTTGAAGAGGCACAGAGCTGAGAATCTTATCATTAATGCGTACGATGTATTTCGTTAAATAAACAAAGTTAATAGTACAGACTGGTTTTCCTCCTTCCTTCTTGCTCCCAGAATCATAGACTTACCTGTAACAATCAGCGTTTACTATACTTACTCTTCTTCTTCTTCTTCTCCTTCTACTACTACTACAATTTAACTTAACTACAGAGAGTCGTAGAACAGAAGGGGACATGCAATTATTCTTATTCTTACTCCACTACCCTCTTTTTATTCCCAACTAAAAGCTACTTACATTACAGAGCATCATTAAATTACTCTCGCATAGCCTAAACTCAACAAGAACTTCTCTAGGCATCAATGTTACTACTCTAGAACATTGTAACTTACTCTTCCACTATTCAGCCTTCCCAACCAGAACCTATTTACGACAAGTTACCTGTAACCAACTCATAAAATCTATTTCGAATCGAATCACTGTACCGAGAGCTAGAACAAACATACTATTAAATGTATAGCTGGACCAGACGAGATTAATTCTCTGTTTGTATTCAATAAAAAATATAATAGAATCATTCTGTATTGCCCACAGACAGTCACACACATTAAACTAACATCCAACCCATTCATTCCCAATTCTAGATACATAGTTATATACATGCGTTTCCCTTTTCCACCAGTGAATTCCCTTTATTTGTATCTTTCTATCTCCTCATTTACATTACACTCATTCCATTAGATTTTACATCCAATTCGCAATGTCAGCTCCCACCACGTACCTAATCGTATAAGTACCTACATTATTACACACTCCTAGTAGTTCCTACACTTATCCTACATACTATGAGAGATACTACTTATATTATTATATTATTATATTAGTTCAAATGTGTTTTCTTGTTTTCTGGTGATAATACCAGGTTTGGTTCGCAATGGTTCGAGGGGTAACGCGAGACCGTGTAAAACAAGTGAAACCGGTAAGACGAGATCTTGCCTTCCCTTGTCCTTTATGATAAAATCCTTATCTTTATCTCCAATAATAATATTCCTTTCCCATTACACTCATCCTAACCTATCCTTTTCTAATAAACTATTCTCTTCCAATGTAATTCTATGTAAATCTAATGTAACTACCTTTGCATTACTCTCCTAATAGGCTAAACATATAATAGCTCATACTTGATAAACAATAAATACATTGCCAACTCCACTCTTCTTGTAGGTCCCTTCTTTCCTGCTACTACTGCACACACTCACTCTTCCTTCTAACTTCATCTAAATTGACGAAGCTAACGTAACACATCATCAGACAACTAAACTATCTATGAATACAGCTTGTAGTGCTGATTGCTACCGATGTAGCTAATGTATTACACTTAAAATCAAACACATGAATGAAAGATTCGTTTTGTCAGCAGAGCCCACTCCTTCATATCTACTCAGCATATTATATTTGTTGTAGGAGTGGCTACTGATAAAAACTACATTGCAATATCACTAATGATACACTAAAACATTCTTGCCCGTAAATCAATAGGAAATGTTTGAATTGATATGAAATATTATTCTATTCCACTTAAGGTACTTTATTCTTATTCACAATTCTAGGGTAGACGGTAGACCGTAAGCCTATTAGAATTGGAGCCAGTACAAATTAAACAATAAAAAAAATCTCAAAATTTTGGAATAAATAACCCATCGCATCGCTTTATCAGACGCTACAGTCTGTACAAAATTAATTAATAACAAATTAAAATCTTCAATTTCAAAATATTTATAGATTGAAATAACCTCCACGTGGGCTAGATAAAAAACTACAAAATGTTTTAAAACAATGATAAAAATACAATGTCTATGTAATTCAATTAATTAATTAAGAATTGTGTTATAACAAATGGATATTTAATGTCTTCGTAAATGCATAATGCAGTAAGTAAAAGAATTCATTTCTGCATTCATTATCCTAAGAGCAAAAATAGGAATAGCTGAAGTTGTTTGTTCTCTAAAGGTTTTATGCACCCACGTTGATAGTTATGTGGACACACTCAGTAAGTTACAGGCTCCATAGTTTAAAAAGTAGGAAAGAATGGCAGGTAGTAGGGATAGGTTAAAGGTGGCCACTTGAATCCTAGGATAAGTATAGATATAAGAATTTATTTGAAGAGAGTAGAAGAGCAAGCTGTTGCTGTGTTCAGTGAGTTCTTGTATAGTTAGATCTACGAAGTGAGTTGGCTTTGGTTGGGCTGCTAGAAGCAATAGCAATAATAATATTCCTCTTTATTTAATTCCCATTTAGTTTCATGGAACATTGATACAATTACATTACATGAAATAACAAGTACTACCTTGGCTTTTTAATTACTTAACTAGTTTTTCCTCCGGTTGACTCGCTTTGCTTGCTCTTTCCTTTCTTAATATAAAATGTTCTTCCTGCCCTGTCTAATATATAATATTTATTTAATGTCTGATATGAGCTACGCAGGTTATTACACAGGTACGTACATATGTATTTATTAAAGTATTAGCAAAGTCTGTCAGAGTGTGTAGGTACTGATAGTAAATGGGTTGCTCGCCTTAGCAGTCTGTCTAGCTAGCATTCTTCCCTCCTCTCTTTCTCTGTTGCTTCTTCACGTAGTGATTTATTGGGTTGGTGATGGTAACGACTGACTGCTAACAACTACCTTCTGACTTATTGTATTACATAAACTGGAATAGACTCGAGGCATTTATGTTTAATGCATATAATGGACTTGAGTTGATTGCATTGGTTAGATTCAATTAGCAAGGGGTGAAATGAGAAGATTAAGGGTTCTTCTTCCTGCATTAATGTAGCTCGTAACTTATCAGTTAACTATTTGCTCCTTTCTGCTTTTTTGGTATGGCTCTGCAGATATATATTTCTATAGAGTACGTAGGTACCTATGTGCATTTACAATAAAATAAAACCAAGTGCACACCCATAACCGTGCAATTGAATTAAGGACCGGCAGACTTTGTCTTCTGCTATCATGTCTCCTCTTTTCTACAGAAGAGCAAGAGATATAGACTAATATATTTGAGTTGATCGTGTAATAATATAATTCTGTCTGGTTGAACTACATAGAAATACAATCAAAGAATAGCATACCACATAGGGCACAAGTGAATAGTTTGCCGATTATGGAAAACTACCATTCTAGTATTGCTATCATATCATAACATGATCGTATCGTCGGAGAGACTACAAACCCTCCGCTTCTCCACGGAGAGCCAAAAGCAGTTGAATGATGATCATGATCATGATGCTGACGATGGCTCTCTTCTTCTGTATTTTTAAGGAATGGAAAATCTAAGATCATAATTTAACTTGTTTTATATGCTAGGATCATCCTAAACGTTTCTAGGTACACCTCAGAGTTTTCTTGACTGATTTGCCACAGGATTATTGTGTCTTGTGTATAGAGGTTGGAATATTTTGATATACGATTATAATTGTAATGTATTATTAAGGTGGAATGGTGCTCTGGGGGGATTTTCTCTCTGTGTACTTGTGCTATATGTCTGATTTTGGGAGATGATCCTGTGATATGTCAAGGAAAGAGATAAACTCGAGTGGCTCTTGCATAAATATACTTAGTAAGTAGTAAAAGTTAAGTAAAAATCGTAAAGATGGGAAGGGAGTCTTACGGCGACAGCGTAGAGAGCCGAATGCTCAGCGGCGGCGGCGGCAGCAGCAGCCAAATAAGCGACTTGATCAGGAGAGTAAGGATTATTGGCATTATGGTTGGATCCTCCATGGTAGACCAAAGATGGGACTGACGATGCCAATCTCTGATAATTTAGTAATCCAGCAGAAGATTTTACACATGAACACAACAACTGGCGGCATGACGGGCATCCGCCTGTCGGACTTGTTCCTGACGGGGATCCACCTCCATCCTCACTTTTTTCACTTCCACCCTAAATCAGAGCAAACATCACTCATTACACTCAGGAGGAACTAAACTGAACATCTTGTCAGATCACATAATATCTCAAACCCCATCACATGTATCTACATGCCATTAGACTTATGTAATCTCATTTCTGTAGAAAAACGCACTCTTCTTTTTAATTTACTTTATCTGGATGGTAGGAGAGTAAGTAGAACTGCTCACTCACTCGCCTACTACACAATATTACATTCCCTATCTTCTAGATACTACCTGAGTATTAATTCCTCTAATTGCATACATCTAACTAGTACTACATTCTATTATTACTATGTTCCTTCCTAAAGGATATGATTAAATAAGTAGTTAGGTAATGCTTTTGCATTTCTCTATTATTCCTCCCTTGCAATAATAGCCAATCTAATATTTTTTCCCTACCGAGATCTTATAGTTTTGGATTATTGCTAAATAGGCAGGTTTGCCTTATGCTTAACCTTTTAATTTCAGATAATTTGTGTTTTCTATTGTTTTTAGCTTGTTCTCGATTTATGTCTAGCTAAGGAAGCTAAATGCGTACATGGAATCAGACACACTATACATTTATTGCCTTGTATATAAATACCACCTACATATATAATGGACTCCATGTCTATACTCTCCAGCTGAAGTAGACCAGCTAGTTTTGAGCAGAAGTACACTTAGATGGAATATCTTCTCAGGATACCTTGTTCACGTTCTCCGCCCGGCCCTACCTCCAACATATGTAACTTAACGGACCGTCTGCGTTTGTTCTTGTTCTGAGAGTCTGAATCCTATATGTCTCTCTATAATGTGCCTCATATGTGCATGTGTGTGCTACTACTACTTCCCTTAAGCCAACTAGTAGTAATCCTCTGTAAGTCATAGATGCTAGCTACACATCCTAACATGTAACATAAGTGGAAGTAGTTTGACTAGACTCAATAAAATAAATATGTACTTATTAAAAAGTTGTTCTAGATTGCAATTATTGCTTAAAGGTTTCGCATTGCATAGCATGCACATCAGATAGATAAGTAAATGTAAGACTCAAGACACTAATATATTATTTTATAGGAGTCCAGCCCTGCATAGCCTATGTACTTAATGCTTCAAATCTAAATCAACAAACTGAAACTCGACTCTTATCATTTCTCGTATCGGAATGGATGAAATGGCTGGACTGTCTGCTCCTCTTGTCTCTTCTCTATTTATTTCTATTGCTCTGATAAACTCCTTACTATGCTAATAAACTGACAGGCAATGGTCATTATTATTGACTGTGTAAGTTAAGACTTTTATTTTCTTTATGACTATTTGCTTTAGCTCCTTGCGAATATCTCTGCATCTAATTGCAACAATCATTGTTATATATTATGTCCTTAGATTTCTCTCTCTCTCTTCTCTTTCAATGTGAGTTCAATGAATCTGGCCATTAGTTAGGCTAATAAAGAATTTAAAGGAAGGGCTCTATTCTGTCTGTCTGTCTTAAACTACTTATTTACCTATGCACAAGCAATAAATGCCAGAGAGAAACAAAAATCCCCATTAGATGTAATTAAGTAATCAGTAAGTAGAATATTATGTAATAATAAATATACGCAGTCAGTTCAACAATTAAAAAAAATAATTAGATACTATCATCTGATTTAGTATTTAGTAGTAAGTATAAGGAAACATAGGTAAGTGAATATTGTACATACATTCATGATGAGATGTTGATTGCGGCGAAAACTCTGTAAAAATAAACTGTCAAACTGTCGAGAGTAACACTGGAGAGGAAAAATCTTATATATAACAGTAGACACACAAGTCAAATCAGATCAGAGAGCAAATAAATAAGTTCAGTTCTCTCTCTCTCTCTCTCTTTGAAATTTATTATAGACGTAGATACATAGATTTCAGTCACTCTCTATGGGAATCCTATATACTCACTTTGACATTCGTCGATAGTCAATAGATAGAAATAGGATTCTATATGTGCCAAAGAGAATCCAGTGAAAAGTTCTGAGTATGTTTTGAAAGTCTCTGCATATATCGTGTATATTAAGTGTAGTCACTCAGGTTTCTTTCACTTTCTTTGAGTCGACTTGCAAAAAGGACTGTATAAAGATATATAGTTCCTTTATGTGTCTTTATATGTAGAGTGCACGTAGGAGTTTGGGAGGTTGTCCTGTCTTGTCTGATTTGTAAAAGGTATGCTATACTTTTGTACTTGCACTTGTTTGACTCGACTGGAGTTGTTCTGTATTTATAAGAATTGTATTGAGTAAAACTTGTTAACTTTCCTCCGAACAGATCAGCAGATCAGATCATATAAGTTTTTCTCTTCTCTCTTCACTCCACTTCCAGTTCAGATGAAATCTTTTGACGAAGTGGCAATCAATTTAGCGGGATTCAATGCATAACTTATTGTCAGGGTGAAAGAGTCTTCTTCTTTTCTTCTCCGCTAGCAAAAATCCTAATGTTATCTCTGTAACTAGTACATCTATGTTGAAGGTGTTTGAAAAGTCTGTTGACTTTTTATCTTTGTTCTATCTGTCTAAAAAAGCTATTCCTTTCAACCAACAATAGTTACAATAAGTTCTCACTTTCACACAAATCCGATGTGAATCCCATCCAAGTGAGTTGACACTCGGTGGTGGTGGTGGTGGCAGTAAAGAAACTTCAACAACAAATTCATTCAGTCAATAATCTATTGAAATCCATAAACACTCCAGATCAATTCCTTTTTTTAGGTAGGTAACTGATAGTTTTGAAAATAACTGAACTTTCACTGGAACTTTTTTTTATTGTCAATGTATTCCGTGTGTGATGATTGTTTAGAAAATCTGTGTATATAAATAGATTCTAGTCTAGAAGAATACTTTGGCAAATATTTTTCTCCGAGTAGAAAGGTGTGATGGGGATGAGTTGATAAAATTCATTTTGTGTATGAGGGCAGATGGAGAGGACATGAAAGATAACTCTTGCTCCGTGGGCTTGTTCAGTGTGGTGGCTGGCTCGTTTTTCTCTGTATAAATGCAAGTATGTTCGTCAGATGTGAACTGGATCGAGTAAAGTTGTAAAGTAGCGTAATGTGTTGTGTTGACTGGCGGTGGTGAGAAGAGAGTGAGTGTTTTGTAGTGTGCTTGTCGTTTCACAGCCGTGTAGCTGTTGTGTTAATGAGAGGAAAGGTAGTTAGCAACGTAGTAACGTTTCGATATGGAAAGAAGGAAGGCTCGGAAGGTGAGGTGTTTGTTTGCGGCTAGTTCTCGTTAGTATTTGTACAGGAGAGAGAATTGAGTAGGAGTAGCTCCCAAGTAAAGTAGCCGTGGCCACAGGACAGGCCAAAGCAGAGCAGGCAGCAGCAGCGTCACAATGCACAACAGTCGCTTCACTTTAGCTCCTGGGTAGACAGCAGACGAAAGCAGAGGTCAGTTAGACTCATGTGATGTAACTTATGTAAGTGAGACTCACTCTCATCATCACAACACATGGATATGATTTTCGATATGAGCTGCTCCTCTGGCTCTGCACGAATAATAATATTCAATAGACAGGGCTATGGCTATGCAGTGGCAGTGAGTGAAGATGAGTCGCTGTAAATAAATACTAGTCGCTTCTATGTAGACAGAAGTGGAATAAAGAATCTCGGGGATCTATCCGTAGCTTAATAATATAATAAGTTATGAGAGTGGTGTGTGTCTCTCTGTTGTCTGTGTGTGGTAGGTAGGTGGGTTGTTGAGAGAGATGAGATGTGATGTGGTGATGTGAGTTGAGTGACAAAGTCTTCAGGGGTCACATGATCAATCCTCCTCGACTAATGTTAATCCTTCCTTTCCCAATCTTATTCCAAACTGAAGTCGACTGTATAAATAACAAACGAATCTGTTCCCATGTAACAGCGACGGCTACTATTATGCTCCCTCCTTTTCAATCTATTGAGTCGAATGTGAGGAACGTCTTCTTTCTTTCTGGGATAGATAACCTATGTAGTAATGTCTGTATGATGATGACGCTGTGTTATGTTATGTGCCTCCTGTCTTCTCTCTCGCTATTTATGTCGTACTTATTTATGTAGCTCTACCTGTGCTAACTATTCAAATAATATTTCTAAGTAGCTCCTCTCCATAATAAAATTACGTAGGTATTATGCGAGTAAGTCTAGTAGTGACTGAGTAAGTGTTGTTTATTGTATACGCAATGCTCTGCAAAATGTATAGGGCCGCCTTTGCAATTCTGTGTCTTGTGTCTCGTATTGAAAAAGGGCAACTCAGTCCAACAACTAGGAGCAAGCACTCTTCTTCCCTCAACACAACCTTTAATACGCTTTATAGAGAAGCAGTTGTTGTTGTGCTCAGTTTAGCTAAGTTGGTAGTAAGTGGTAAGTAGGTATTCTATTTGTATGTTATGTTATGTTATGTATGTGTGTAATGTTAAAGGGCTAGTCTCTACTTTCAGCAGCAGTCAGTCAGTCACTCAGTTATAACTTTATATTATTATATCTTCTACTATAATATAATGCTACTACTCGACTCGTAGATGCAGTAAAGTAGTCGTAGTAGTAGTAGATGTGTATGTAAGTATGTATAGAGATTGAGAGTATTGTTTGTACGTCTGTATGTAGCTACTAAATGGATGTATGTAGTCGTATGTAATGTAGTGTAGTTTAGGTACATAACATACAAAGTAGTATGTTCTCATGTGCCTCTAATGTAATGTTAGCTCTGTGGCGCGGCTGAGTCGTCGTCAGTGAGTATTGCCAGATAGAGTCTACGTAGAACGAGAGTAGACAGAGAGAAGAGTAGAGTAGGTAGCTAGTAGTAGGAGAGTAGGCTCTGGCTGGCTCTTGCAGTTGGGAGTTGAGTTCTGTGTGTTTGTGCACTTGTGTGTGGAATAGTGAGACGAGTGAAGACACAGACGAGGCAGAGTAGCACTAGGCAAGGCAGTCGTAATAGGAGAGTAAAGTAGCGCTAAGTAACTATTGTATGTAGTATGTGTTTTGTGTGTGTGTAATGTTGAGTAATGTAGGTACATGTGTAGGGATCTGCTTACCTGGTTTCCTTGTTGTCCATAATGTTTGGTTGGAGTTTGTTGGAGGAGTTTGTGTGAGTCGTTAGGACAAGGACTACCAGTGTTACTGTCGGGTCGGATGCTAATGGTGGTAACAAGCATTTCCAGGGTTTGGCCAATCATAATCATGTCTTGTGAACAATAACGTTGTTGGGGAGAGAGGGATCGACTTTTTCTCTGGGGAACCTGAGTTTCGGTTAGATTTTTCTCCCCGCCAGCGGCGTCATAGTGGTTGGCTGCTAGGAGACCCGCCTCCTCCTCTCACTGATAAATCGCGATGGTTATGCTCCTTTTGTTACACTCCCTTGTACAACCCATGTTTCCCTGCCATCCCTCACTTACATGTCAATCAATAACACTCTCTTATCGACTTACACATGATCTCCTCCTCATAAATCCAAACACACCGGGCTACTTAGAGCAACTCTCTCGCTCTCTCTCTCTCTCTCTCTTCCTATTCTCTCTCTTCCACCTCCACTCAAATGCATACACAATCTCCTACTAATGCCCTACACATCTATCTATCTCCTGAACAACAACACTTTGCCCCACACCGCATTCCACACACTTACAGCATCTTCCAGAAATTCATCTTTTTTAGCTACCAACTATTACACAGACAAATATTACACAAGGCATTGCATCAAATCCAGTAAGGCACGTTCGGAAGAGACACTCTCTGTGTATAAACAACTCTTCCCTACTAAATAGTCAACGGATCAGACTCAGAAGCTTCTTCTCCCTTCTCTGGCTGACTCTTCTGTGTGTTTTATGTATGCCTGGCATAAAGGAAGGAGCTAAAGGCTAGGACAACCGCAACAGTCACAGACAGACAGTCCTAGGTCCTTCCTCCAACTATTACCGACGCATTATCACTCTGACTCAATTCCATCCTATCTCCTGCAATACAACTCCCTGCTACTCACGACTCACCTTCCTACCTTTCGGCACTCTTCTGCATTAATCCCGATATGTTTCTATATATGTCCCCGTGCATGATATTCAAATGCAAACCTCTACCTCTCCACTACACCTTTATTAAATCAACTATTATGTCAATGTATATTTACTGAGCTTGCACCACTTATGTTCTTCACTCTCTGGCTACTTTATTATTACATTGTCCCTTCTAGCTACCACTACGCCAATGAAAAACACTCTATTCCAATAGTTCAATTGTTTACTACTTTTATTCCTAGATTTATGCAACTTCGTACATAATAAATATCGACCAATACATCCAATTTCTCTCATGTCCTGTTCTGATTTTCAGATAGCACATTTTTTAGCACGTAATTCACCAGAAATCCACTGGATAATAATTCTTTTATTATTTACACACTGGCTTTTCCAATATTATTCCCGTTTCGTCCAAATTAACTGCTTTTCTAATACTGCGACTTCCGCTAATTCTATTTATCTCTACTCCCTTTTTTTCCCTGCTGCGCTCTTTCCCTACGAAAATTCTCTGTTATCTTGATTTTATATTTAATCGTTGGGTATTTAGGTAAGTAGTAAATATTAGGTGTGTATTTGCAACTCATTCACTCACTCAATTCGGGAGACTACTCACATCACGCCAGATTGACGTGACTTTACGTGCCAGGAAAGGAACTAACGTTACTGTTTATGACCCCTGTATTTTATTTTCCAGAGTGACATAACATGTACAAATAATGAATAAAGTGAGGAATTCATCTCCTTTATTGCTCCACTTTGTTTTCGCATTCATAAAAATACCTGCGCCTTCGTTTCAATGACACTGTTTATGATTTCCCTCGTTTGATTAAATATCCAATGTAGGAGACGGAGAAAGTACCTAACTCCACACAGTTTCACTCGATGTTTACCGCAAATCTACCAATAACCCTTTCATTGTATTAGTGAAAACTAACTACAGTACACCGTAAGGTGAAAATTGTACTTTCTTTGCTCAGCAGACATTAAACCAAAGAGTATTATATGAAATCCTGTTGTTTTTCCTAATAAAGGTATAGTACTACATAATATCTGTTGTAAATATTTACTGCTCTGCGTCATTTATTATTAAGGGAAGTGGAAAGAAAATTCCTTTCAATATCCACTACAGGTTTTGAATTGAATAGAACTCTAGTCGTAACTTTATATATGTAATGCTCTTATGTAAGGAAAGTCTTTTCTCTCTGGCCTTATTTCAATTGATTTGCTTTGGTTTACGGGGCTATTACGCTGAGTATTGAATAAAAAAGAGTAAAAAAGCCTTAAGCTACTTGATCTTGATGTCATCATTATAAATTGTGGATATTAGCAAAGGGCAATGCAGTCAGTCTGTAGTGTTTGTTGTGTATGCTTATGGATGTTGGTTTATATTGAGAGTTGAGTTATCTTTATATTGGCGGTTTGTGATGCTATTTCATGGACATGGCATATTACATCTCGTATGCAGCGTATTGAATATTTTGTCCGTGCCATTTCAGTGTGTATAGATAGAGGAGACGTAAAGAATATGGGGAAAAGGACGGATGTGAGTATGAGGGGACTTTAGGTTGGAAGTAGCTCGACTAAACTGATTGTGAGTAGTTGTGAAAGGAGAAAGTGCTGGCGAAGGGAAGGAACGGAGGGATATTATTTGTAGAGGAGAGCGTCTAGGCGGAAGAAAGGCTGAATTGAGTTGGTCGGAGTGAAGAAAGTCTTGCGTCTACGGAAAAGTGAGCTGTGGGAGCGTGAACTGGAAGCGAGGAAAAGAAGCAACTCCCATTTTTCTGCACTTTGAATAGAGTTGACTCAACAAGACTCTTGCGAGTAGGCGACATGATTTCACTTGAGCTACGACGACGGGCGGACTTCTTAGAAGACTTAGCTATTCTCGACTATCTCTCTCTAACCATACCACGGACAAGTGAAACAAGACTTGTTCCTGCTCTTCCTGCGTCGAAGACCACCCTACCGTCATCCGAACATACTACAATACACTACACGACACTAAAAACGACATGGACCCAAAGTGCAATATTACTACCATTCCACTCTGCATACAAACAGTCCCCGCATCAACTCTCATATAATAGTAGGCTCAGACACCAAGAAATCTAAGGATATATATATATATATATATATATATATATATATGTATATCATCAAGCAGGGCATTATATAATATGCCCAATCCCCACCTTAGACACACCATACAGAGCTAAAACACTATTTATTATAGATATAAATGCGTTGTAGGCACTAAAGCACACGGAGACTTTCTTTTTATACCCAAAAGACAATTTAGCTCGACAGAATTGAGAAAGATAGTAAACGTGTGGAACAGGAAGCGTATCTTTTCCCTGCCTAACTTTATTGTTTGCTTTCTCTGTTCTTTTCATGTTCTTGTTGGTAAGGAATAAGAGGATGTCTAGTCAAGAAGATAGTTATGTTATGTTACACAGAATAATATGATGCTCTCGTGTTTTTTTCTTTTCCCAGCTCCTATCTACACTATTCTATTAACAATAAATAACTATATATACACTATCCTTAGTCTCATACTAAGTCCTAATATATATCTAAAATATAAAAAATGATATGTGATATAAGAAAAAATAGAATCCTAGTTTATAGCTAGCATTTTCTATTATGGTATAGTAGACTAAAGCTTTATATGGTTGGTCTTATTGATGCATCGGCTCTTTTCTCCTGCCAAGAAATCCTTTTCTTTTCTCCGCAATTTTTTCCTTGTGTCTACCTCGAACGTCCGACCTCCACTTGACTGCAATTTCATTTTTCCCTGTATTGCAATTTCAGGGAGGGATTGTGTACATTGTGCAGAGTCTCGAAGGCGAAGAGTGCAGAGTCCATTAGGCCATTATAGAATACATATTAGATAGATACATAGAAATGAGTACAGCGTGTTCTCTCTGACTCTTCTTCTTCTTCTCCTTATGTGCATCTCACTTTGCCCAACTTAAGCTTTCTTGTCTCGTCCTGAGCTGCCTGCTGCCCGCCCGCCTGCCTCGGCCGTGTCTTCCCCGGATTTTCCTTCGCCGCTGCCCTGCGCTGGATTCACGAAAACAAAAAAGATAGAGCGGAGCTACATTATACGCAAGTTAAGTAGATAATAGGCGAGTGGGCCGTGATAGGTCTTCTTTCTCGGATACACTCAGCTCATTCCACTCTTGACTCGAACTTTCTCCAGTCACTCACTCCGTTGCCTCTGAGTCGTCTGACTAACCTGAACTGAACTGACGATGAGCGTATGCATACGTACATCCTCTGACATGCTCATACATGCGTACATACTTTATGGACATGTGTATACATTTCCCCTTATCTGTATCACGTTGTTCAATGTTCTGTCGACTTCACTCTCACTCGCACACTCCGAACTCACAGCACATCACCTCTTTCTCCACAACGCGCTCTAGACGACTCTGCACACTTCTTCCCTCTCTCTTAAACCACAAACTTTCTTTTTGCCATTATTTACCAATCCTCCTTCCGTCTTCTACACATTTCTCACTACCATCTCTATCTGGGCAGTAGTAAATATTTCCATTTCTTTCTTTTCTCAGGTTATACGATACAAATATGTCACAGCATGTATGTACACTAAAGAAGTTGGCAATATTATTGAGCAATAAATGCCGACCATCTCAGCAATTAGGATATAACTAATAATAAAATAACACTGCACGAAATAAATTTAATCCCTCGTGTGATTTGCTAATCTTTGTAGATCGAGTAGAAACTGAAATAATGTAACTACATTTTCGAGAATCATTCCAGTTCATTAATGTGTGTATGAAAAACATCACAATTATTTATTATTTTGATCAATATTAGTAAAATTTTATTACTGTAGAAGAATTTTAAAGAAGAAACGATAGAGTACGTCATGTCAAACTTTAATTGTAATGATGTTACACTTATAAGTCAATGAAATAAAGAGTACTCAACGAAATTTGTTATATATAATATTAGCTTTTTATCATATCTAAAACAGCATAATAGAGACAATTAATTTCATTTCTTTCTTTACAATAAACAACATTCAACTAAAACGGACACCCGCAACGCATGCTATCATAAATTATTTTTAATTATGACACAACGAGATCATTAACTCTTGAATGCTTACAATTATGAAAATCTCAGTTATTATGATACAATTGAGTAGTAAAAACTGGAATTCGAGGATCATATTTTTGTTCACCATTTCCTCTAAGAGATATATAATAATAAAATGATACAGGTACATAAAATAACTCTACCCTTAATATAGACAACAGCTACATAAAGTAGGAGCAATATATTATGCATATGCAGTGCGTATTTTAGAGTAAGGAGCATTCAAAGTAAGAAGTACGTAAGAATAAAGGCCCTTTAAAGTACTAGTATATTTGTAGTTTATAGTCTTTGTGATAGTAGTGGTAAAGCAAGATGCTATAAACTAAGAAAAGTGAAATTAATGGTAGAGTGCGTAGGTAAGCGTATGGGAAGTTTTAGGAATAAGTTTGAGTGAGTCAGCGTATGGTCTGAGTCCAGTCTCGCCTCACCCCTTCCGTAAAAAGTGGCGTTGTAAAAGTAAAGTGTAGTTTAGTTAAAAATTGGGTCTAAGTAGGGAATAAGATGATTTGGTCAAAGTGGTGTGTGGTAGTATTATTATCAGGAGTAAACGCAGTCTACGTTCTGTTCAACACTGAAAGAATAATGTAATGTAATAGCATACAATAAAACAATGTTGGTTGTATTCTTGTATTGTGGTATGCAAGGAGGTAGTAAATATGTAACTATAATATAAGTACACATGCATAGAGATAGATAGTGCCATCCTTCCTGTGTTGTGTGTATGTGTAGAATGAGAGGCGAAGGTAAAGTGTAAGTGAATACATAGACATAAAGTATGCAATTACGTGGAGATAGGGAGATAGAGTAGCAAGTTGTTTTTTCGAACTTAGTTAAATAAAGTGAAGTTTTGCGCAGAGCAGGCAAAGGTAGCCACCTAGCAAAAGAAGCTCGCCTTACTTGGCGACTAGAATTCTAGGAGTCTCGTAAAACTAAAGGCAAAGTTGGAGAAAAACATTAAGATAATAAAACATAACTTACAGACATCAACACTAGATGTATGTCTGTGTACAGACAAGTAATTACAATTAAAATTGACATTGAGAGAAGTATCCCAGACTAACTAACCAGCAACCTTTGTATTGTAACTCACATTCCCTTGCACTAGTATACATACACTGCTGAAATCATTACCTTACCTCTACCTCTCTCTGTTATGCTATCCATCCTTGTTACGTGAGTTTCTGTGTGTGTGTATATGTGTGTGAATCATGTGTTTTTTGCTATATAACGTATGTGTAGATACATAGATATACATAAGTAGCTTAACTAGACTACAGAGCTAACAAGGCACTTTTACAATATAAATTACTAACTAACTGCAAGGGAAAACGAGAATCTTTTCTTGTTCTCTAATCTATAGACTGTTGTCTTGTCAGATTTACATATCTCTATTATTAACAATTCTATTGTGTTTATTTATCTGGCTCTATCCATATTTTTATTTCCGACTACAGCTCCACAAGATAATATTATTATTATTAGGGAGATAATGAGATGTATATGCATAGGCATCTTCGTTAGATGGGATGTGAACGGAACAAAATGCAAAACAACGTGAGTTTATTATCTGAAGAGCAAAGGAAACAAGTGGAACATGAGTACATATAGAGAGCACACAGCTCGGCACGGTCCTCCTCACTTCAAAATTGAATTGACTCAAACTGAAATGATAGTCTTTCGCATCTCTCATCCTCTCTTCAGGGAATCTTGTCAATTTTTATCTTTCTTGCTCTCTCTCATCTATTTTACTGGAGATTTTTGATTTTTTTTCCTAGAATTGATACTGCGAGCTATAAGTATATATATGCACACATGGGGATATATAAATTACCTGACTCTCGGTATCATGTGAATCTACGTCTTGTAGCTGTACGTATAATTTAATCATGAAATAAAATAAGGTACTTTGTTCCTTTCATGTATAAAGTGTAGTAAAACAAAATGTTGTTGTAAAGCAAATCTCATGTATCTCCTAGTTTAGCACAAAGTTATTTTGATTGGAGATTCAATTGGATATGTATCGTGGCCAGGGCAGGCAGGGCAGGAGTCTAACATTTGAATAAGATGTAACTCGTCGAAAGTTTTACGTGCAAGTCGGACACTCGAGTCCGTGTACCTGATCTAATATAGATAATAGCCTCCTTATAATCATACTACTAATTCTCATCCAGATTTCCTGAGCTTTAAACTCCAGAGATATTATGTGCATGTACATATTTATGTACTAAATAATAATAGATGGATTGTAGTCTGAGAGTCTCATTCTATTGTGCCTTGTGAATGGGTAGTTGGAAATAAAGTTATCTTTCTAGCACATAAATTCAGCATTAAACCTTAGAGAATTTTATGACTCGTCGTTCGTCTCGAGATGACGAAATGGAGATTAGTTTTAGTGGTTACATGGAGAGAGACACACGTAGACTGCCTCCATACAATGAAATGAGATTGAAAACTGTCGAGTGGAGTGCTTGTACAGCTGAATTGAATGTAGACATACCTTTCCTGACTAAAGTGTGAGTAACATATCGGGGGAACATAGGTAAAGTGTGTGCCACAACTGTTCTCCTCTATTTTATATTAAGATATACGATCTGTATAAATATCTACTTGGAGACAGACATGCCTACTACATATGTATGTGCATTAAAGTGACTGCCATCCCATGCCAAATCAAACCAGGCAAAGCAAAGGAGCCTAGACACTCCACTTGGAAAAACCTTTGGGAAATTAAATCCTATAGTCTTTTCTCCAGCCTAATAGATCACTAGAGATTCATCTCACTTTATTACTTTGTCAATTTACGACTAAATCTCAGAGTTGCCCAGCCCTGCCTGCTTTTCCTCGATCTGGTCTGGCCCTATCCTTTCTCTTGCACATCATCTTATATAGAAAATATTAGAGTTTCAGTATAATTTCCCATTGCTTAAATACTATAAGAAAAATTCTAAGGCAGAAGTAGCCAGGGAGGATGTAGGTCTTTCTAATGAAATGGAATAATTTTTTTATTCTCCTCCAGATAGACAGTGGGTTCTGAATTGCTTATATAGATGATATTCTGATAGAGAATGTAAATGTATGTATGCAGTGGGAGCTGGTTGAGATGTGGAAACAGCAAGTGGTACAAGGACCGAAACGAAGTGTTAATCAGCAGTCAGCCACTACTCACTAGTCAACTGAATTTAACAACTGGGCTCTGCAGTCTTATTTCATTCATTGCATTCCATATGCAGACAAGTCGGAGTTGAGGAAACAAGGAGGCTAGGCAAGGTCAGACGGACTGTTTGGAGATTTAGACGTGAGACTCCTCACTCCGCATCCGTCCTAACTAGAAACTAGTAATAAACCAGCTAGAAATTTTACTAAACTAACTCCCTCTGCTCACTCTCTACCAGTTTTTTGGCATAAAGAGTAGCAATAAAAGGCGTAAATTTGATAAGCGGCAGGAGTTAATTGAACCAACAGAATTAATGTGAAGAGAACTCAATTAACTTATGATTTTGACCATAAATCAGACAAGGTTGGACTTGATGAGCAAAAGGCAAGCACCAGACGATGACAGCATAAAATGAGCACTCTATTATAATGGGAATGCACACTATACAAAATTTACTACTCTCTACCTGCCTGTCTACTCATTCCGTAGTTCCTACTACTACAAATAAGCGTGGCCGTAAAATTCTCGTCAGTCATTCTCATCTGATCCGATGGAAAATAAGATGAAATGTGTGAATGATGTCTGCTGTGTTAAATGTAGACTATAGGTTCCTGCGATAGTTATGTGGGAACATCAACTAGCGTATTAATAGGGCAATATAATAATAACACAGCTCAGTTTGCGTCCACAACTTAAGACACTAGTTTAGAAAGTAGTAAGGGCAATGCATCAGGGAAGCACAAGGACCAGCGTATTTTTCAACGTATTGATCACAGAGAGAAAAGAACAGGGGTTTGGTTGGATCGGATTTGCTTTTCTTGCACTTTGGAGCAGTGGAGAGTAATGTTGATGTTGATTGATGGCGAGAACAAAAAGTTGGGGTTATAAATATTATTTCCAGTGCCAGGGCGAACTTTCGACATTTTTTCTTTGCTAAAAGATTGGGAGATTGGTATGCGATTGAGAGATTTGGAGGATTGGTAGTTGGGAGCATGAAGAATTCCCAACATGCGAATAAAATGGGAGAAAACTATGTGGAAAAGTGGAATTTTATTCAATTCAATGGAAGGAAAGAGTCAATTTAGTCTGCCTTCCTTCCCCTCCTCCTCTTTTTCCTATACATTGCAATTCGGAGGAAAGGAGGAAACCAATGATGAGGATATCACTACTGGCATACGCACATATGTGATCCAGTCAAAGAAAACCAAAACTCAAAGTGCATCCACTCCCTTCCTTTCCCATCTGATAGACAATGGGATTCTTTTAGACTGCATTTCCTTCGAAAGAGAGATCCCGATCTTGTCGACTCTGAATTGCATTCACACACTTAGGTGGAAAGAGAGAGAGAGAG